>QVNV01025978.1:0-37314 GCA_014825455.1 Pseudomyrmex pallidus | reverse complement strand
GTTTTTTTTTTTTTTTTTTTTTTTTTTTTTTTCAATAGCGAGTCAGATTTATGAAAAATGACAAAGTTGCAATTCTCGACGTAATCGACGAATAACGAACCGTTGTAGTACGTAACTCGTGGTTTCGCGGAACTATGAGATTCCGTAGTACATGTAGATAAATTTATGAATCTTATGATAAATGATGATTCTCTCGCGCTCATTATAAAACCACATCCGCGGTAGAATCGACTGAAAACTGTAAAAATTCAAGTCTCAATGTGACGTACATAATTTCATGATTAATTATCATTAGCAATATTTAATAATTATTATTAATTATAAAATAAAATGTTTCACTTTCTCATTAACGCGTCTCTCGTTTCACTCGCGAATTCGTCTTCTAAAACTACGATATATTTAACACTATTGTTTTTGTTCTTGTTGCAACGCGGAGAGGCTTGATAATTGCGTCCGTCGTTCTCAGAAAGAAATTTGTCTTTAATTTACTGAATTATATACGAGCCGACGTATCATTTCAGTACTGAAATTATTCACTTATGTTACAATCGTTTTATATTTCTTCTCTGGTTACTCACAGTTTGTTTAAAAATTAATTTGAAATGAGATTTAATTGTGATATGATTAATTATCAATTATCGAGCTATTCTAATAAGATGCTAGCATATCGTAATTTTTTCAGACTTTACGTTCAATTCAAACCTCTTCGCATTTTCTTATTGTTTTTCTTTCGAAAATACTCCGTGCAAAGTTTCAAAAGCTGAAAAACTTTGGGTATCTATTTGTTCAAGAAACTGGCGTACACGGTATATTACTCGCAATATCTCAATTTGCAGTACGTCGTTAAATTCAGAAGTACTTACCAAGGTGTTCTGGTATCCCAGTACTCCTCGTCCGTACTCCTCGTTTCCTCGGCTGGACGATGCCATCTTGACCTCCTCCTGTCTCGCAAAGGAGCGACTAACTCGGAGAAACTTTTTCAATTATCTACGAAAGATCGTCTCCGAAAAACTCGAGCGACGAAGTGAAGAAGCTGAAGAAGGGATGGGGGATAGATGAGAGGAGAAAAATTTCAGGCGAACTTCACGTTGCGATTTAGCACTTAGTGTTCCACGATTGGCTATCGAAGACAGTCAGTCTCCTTCTTCCTGGTTTTCTCTCCTCGCAGCGACGGAAATTCATCGATGACACGCTTCACTTCAAACACACGGCGCCCCGGCGTCGTTTGCCAATGCTCGGTGCTACCTCAGTAATTTCGACGTTCCACTTCTCGCGGAAGAATTGCGAGTTCAAAAACCTCGATTACGTAATGTGCAAAATTTGAGACAAATTTATCTTGAAATAAATTTCTCTCTTTCGATCTCTCTCTTTCTCTCTTTCTGGCAAACGAAATCAGCCGATTATTATTTTTTTGATATAAAACTAGTTATCAAACTGTGTACTCGTAACTTGAACCGGCCGCGGAAGTCTCACTTTTGCGTCTTCACAGCTAGTGAATTCGTCAAGCAACTTTGCGTCGAATTTATCGCATCGATAAGACCGCGCTGCTCTCTGTGGTGGCCTTGTCACTTGCGCGTGTATTTAATGTGTCGTGAAATTCAAATTTATATACGTAATGTCTCTTTACTCTGTCCTCGACCGCGGCGCGCAAATAAAAACCGGAGTCGAACGAATCTCGCGATTTAAATCGCGACTCGACGACGCGTCCATCTGTGCACGAAGAAAATGCGCGAAAAGTGCAACGATGATGTCACGTGACCGAACTCGATAACTTTCGCGGCGATTATTCGTAGCGCGAAAACAGTCGCAAGAGCGAGATAAAGGCTGAAAATATCGTCCAGTCACTGTGCAAACACAAACCAGCCTGTGCAATGATCGCGCGACAAAGCCGATCAAACAAAAAAAAAAGCGCCGGTCGCACGATCGGACAGCGCCTTACGATCGGTGCGAAACGCGATCGTTTTTGCGTCATTCACGGGGAGGACTTTCGAACTAGTAAATATTGACGCGAGCGGGACGTTTCATCCGAAACCAAGTACACTCGCGTCACGAGAACGATACAAGATTGGTCTTCGCCTCGTCCGAACGCGCTATCGGTCGACAGAAGCAACAATCGATTTCGCACTGCGAATCGAAGATATATTGCGTTACAATATTGCTTCGCGAACTTTGTGCGAATATAGATAATTAAAAAAATCAAGAAGACACTTGTCCAGAGAAAGATATTCGTACATTCGCGATCGTCGTTTAATTTTTTTTTTTTTTTTTTTTTTTTCAGAAAATCAAGAACACAATATCTGAAAAACGCTTGAAACGCGAAATTGTACTTCGTTCTCTTCGAAATTCTCGAACGAGTATCACTCGGAGATCGATCTCCAAACTCGCCGGGTCGGAAGCTTTGATATTTGCGCGCAATAAACGGCGCGCCGATCCGGTGCACGTGGTCGACGTCGCGAGGTGCCAAACTTTTCTGTCATAAGATCGTCGATTCGATCTTGCGTCGCCAGCAACGTAGAGAGATCTGACGTTCGTGACGGGACGCGACAAGCGCGCGCTTCGCGAGCGCGTCTGACTGCCCGGCGGGACGGTCGTGAGCCGACTGATAGGTGTATGAATGAAGCAGCGGAGATTTCAGTCACGGTGTTTGCAGAAAATTCAAAATCGCACGTCAAGACAAAGAAAGAGAGAGACGGCGCGATATATGCCACTCATCGATTTCTCCGCGATCGATTTCTCAGATTCCGATCGTCGAGGGCACCGCGATGACGTAAAGCCAGGCTCCTTATCGCTGCGCTGGAAGGAGCATCGCGTTGACATTTCCTCGTAGAGACGCACACTCGATCGCGAAGAAGTCGCGTGACAATTTTGAAACACATTCAACAAGTTTGTTCAATGAGTCAAAGCTGAACAACGAGCCTCTTGTTTTTTTTTCCTTTTTTTTTACAGCACTAAGTATCGTCATCGTTTCGTCTCGATACTGAGCGAAATGTTCGCGAATGTTCTATTCGCGAATAATATAAGAATGACCTTGATAGTCAAAACTCGTCGTGCGACGATCGATGCAAAAATAGTACTAATTGTGTGGTCATCGAGAAGGCTCGTCGTTATACATCAAGTTTTTCGCGTCACATTTCGATGATGTACAAGTCACATCCGCCATTCTCAACGAGCTCGAATTTATTTCTTGTGAACAATCGGAAAGATAACGCGTACAAAATAGCAAGAAAACGCATATCAGTGCCCGACATCGATTAATCCGTGCGCTTTCTTTCCTTATCTTATTTGCACGTAGCGTCGAGTTTTTTTGCAATTGTGCGCAGTTAAAAATAATCAAAATCCTTTTTCAAATTCACGCGAATTAACATTGCACACTCGTGCTATAATATATACTTGCAAGGTGTTGAAGGTTTTTGTGCCGCTTTTTTGTCGCGCGCGTGCGATTCTTCTTTTTTTACGGTAAAATTAACGATGCCAGCGTAGGCGTTGGATTAAACGAGGTTTCTTCGCGAGAAGTGACCTTTTCAGTTTTAACAGAACAATTGCCGCGAGTGGAATTACATATCCAGATAATTTTCGAGTTTAAAACAATCTCGTCGAATTGAATAAAATCGATATTTACCCGTTCCGGTTGTCCAAGCGTAAATATTTACAAAGTAAATTACATTTTTCAATCACGTTCTTCGAGATGAAACCTGTGAGGTGACACACACAATAGAAATACTCGTTTTGCGTTGATTACCCGTCATTTAGCGCAGCGCTCGTTTTTACGACACTAACTAATGAGACGTGAATCATGTTACATACCGCTGATGTCTCCGATATTATTATTAAAATACGACGCTGTCGGAATGAAGGAAATAATGTTAATTGCATATTTTACGAGTAGGATATAATTTGCTTTACAAAAAAAAAGACTGTTGCGTTTCGAACGGTTTCAATTACTATGTATACGGAATGGAATGGAAATAGGAGGAGCTGAGAGGGATTCAATGCCAACTTAACTCGGCGGAGAGTATACAAATATTATATATTATTTTAATAAAGCGTTCTTGCAACAAGATTAACATGGGTGCAAACATTAGACGGTTGTTTGTTTTTTTAAGAGAAAACCACCTGTGTTAATACTGGTTGTTAGTCTGATCGTTGTGCATTTTGATATATATAATATTAAGTCTCAAAAATATGTTCTCTCTATTCCCAATTTTACATATATTATATATAAATATATTAAAATAATATTTACTTCACTACTCTCAGTCGTTACAGTTTTCACAAATTTGTTGTGCTTTAGTTTGTAGTAAATCCCCAGTATTTTATATCAAATGAGCTTATCCTAAAAGAGAGAGAGAGAGAGAGAGAGGAAGGCGGATCTCGGAATGACATCTTCCCTTTGGTACAACGTTAATCACTGTTTGTCCGAGGAGTTGTCCGACGATGAACTTGGTAGAGCCGAAACTGTAAACAAGAACAGAAACAACAAAATTGTCAGGCATATTTGTTGTATGTGGAAAGAAACACCGTGTGTTAATTTGTACTCGCTCACCAATAATGATAATCAATATGACAACACATATAACGCCAATGATAATCATCATTTTGAGATTCTTCCACCAGTATTTTCGCTTTAGTTTTCCTGCGTGCTGTTCGAACTGCGTCGCGCCCGCTTGAAGAGCGTCAGCGCGATTCTCCAGCTCCGAAAGTTTCTGATCCCGTTCCAACACCTTTTCAACATTAACCTTCATTATACCCACGACCTCGTCCACGGTCGCCTGTGTTTGCTGCAGCTTTTTGCTGGCCCCAGCTTGCTGTGTGTTGTTCGGTCCACCCACTCCTCCTTCTCCGGAACCCTCCATAATCCTGCAACAATGAAACGAAGAATCTTATAATCAACCTGTTCCCAATACTTCTAAGTTTGCTCTTTGGCAAATATTCGTCACCGTACACAATCTCGAAGTAAGCATAACTCAATAATGCAAAACACAACACGCGCTTTGCAAGAATCTTTAAAGAAATCGTGTTATCGACGAATTGACGAGTACACGCCCATAACCTCAAAGTTGTACATATGTTTCCAGACGAGTTTCATTCTTACATCCACATTGAAATGTTTATTATTCGTCAAACACACGATCTTTAAGTTTCTTTATTTATTTATTGTAAATAAGAAAAAGACGTGCGCAAGATGTACATGATAAAAATCAAGAAATTTCAAACGACATGATCAATCTACCGTTGACTCATGTAAACACGTTACATTCCTTTGTAAAGAGCACATAAATGTGCGTAGATGTAAATTTCAGTACTTTACACACAAGTTTGATGTCACTTACCCTAAACTTGTTAAGCGTAGAAATAAATTAAAGAGACGATCAAATTAAATACGCAGACAAAAAAACGAAATGTCACACACAAAAGTCACAAATTACTCATATGTGAGAGGCGAGATACAATCTGTTACAGTGAGCCAACAGTGGACGTGTGAGCAGGTTCGACAATCTCAAAAAACTAATCGCGAGTTTTCAGTAACGTAGATATCCCCGTCTCTACTTGGCGCATTTCAGTAGTGTTACGTGTATTTCTAGTCACCAACTTCGATTAACTTAATCGACCGATTATTCCATTTGAAATTGATCAATCGCGTTAGTCACTTAGAATTGATCAACAACAAATTGACAGCACAGTTGACGCTTAATCGGCCGATTCAGTTTACCGAGATTGGTGAGAATATCGGTCCCTTTTGTGTCCTTGTCTGTCATCACGTTCTTTTGTTGTACTGAACAATGGAGATTTGAAGGTACAACAACTTCAGTTTTTCTGCAACGAGCAAAAGCGTATTAGATATACGTACAATACAAATAATAGTCAAAATCTGTGCATGGTTTTTAACAAGTAGAAGCTACTCTTTGCTTGTCTTCCGGCTTACATTCAGTCACCTGCGCGATAATTTTTTTCTAAGACAATAGTCCAAAACATTTTAACAGTTGTACGATGGTTGAGAGATCGTCACTTATAATATAGGACTATTCTTTAAATCTTGTCACAGTTTGTTTCAAAATCACAAGTGACAATCTCTCAACCTTTGTGCAACTGTATTTTTTTTTAACGCAACTATTTGTCATCATCTCGAGTAGAGGCAAAAATATTTTTCAAAATTTAGTGGAAAGATACGCGTTATATTGATTTTTAATTTGTCCCCCTTATCTACCAGATAACGTTATTAAAAGTTAATAACGTAAGGAGGTTGCCTGACCTGGATGCATGACAAGTCACATGATTATATCATGACGTCATGGATATAATAAAAAAATTTGCTTAGCTCGTGAAACGAAAATGAGACAGCAAAAATGAATCGAGGCTTAGTTAAGTGATTTTCTACTAGTTACTCGTGTAACATACGTAAGATGTGATAAACTTCGTTATGTTGTCACTATAATTAATTAATTAATTAATTGTGAAACGTTGCAGTTTTACACAAAATTGATAGCACGTGCGTATGACATATTCGTACGTAAATACAAAATAAATATCTTCTCGCGCCATCTAAAAGCGCGATGAAGACAATAAGTAAGTCCATCGATAAAAACGGTAACCTGCTCGATCGAGAAGTCGCAAAACGTGTAACGAAACGTGATGGCAAATTTTCTCTCGTCGTACGATGATTGACGCAATCAATATTAGATTGTACATCAACGACACGATATATTTAATGTCAATTAAATAACACAAAACGTAACAAATACATACAAATGTTTTCAACGCGTGCACACGACCGAGTTAATCATTTTAGCACACGCAGACGTGCGCAAATTTGTCGTAAACAATTGCACGGTGTAAAATTGAACGGAATTCCGTGATAAACTGTGTAACAAATTGCATTAACAATTCAACACACACGTCTGTTATAATCTTCTACGCAATGTTGTCGTCAAATTATTTTTCCGATAATACGATGTGTGTTCTACAATATGATAAACGAAACAAAAATAATAAAATACTAATTAAAACAGCATCGAGAGAACAATAATTAGAATCGCGGCGACTCTCAGGCGTCCATTTTTTTTTTCAATCAGAAAAATTAAGTTGAACTCGCTACAGTGTCCGCACACAATACAAATTAATAACACAAAGCTGTGTATTCTCTCGCAAAAAATGAGATCACTTACCGCTACGAGCTGCCATAATCGTGCGTATGAACAATATCGCAAAAGCATCTTGAACGCGCGTCGTCCTCTCTCTGTGACACGACGTGACTCACGACGAAAATCGCAATCAGGGGCATAAATAAAACATGTTGCGGATGCTTGGTGCGCGCACTTGCACCGCGTCGTCAGGAACGTACGCAAGACACGGTTCCGATTTATATAGGACAAAACAATCAAAACGATCTACGGCCATTTTATTTTCCCAATCATTTGTTCTCAACAATAATCGATACTAAATATTGCAATAATTTTCGAGTACTACTTGTACTGTTATTACCTATAATAGATTTCTTAGAAAATTTTGCATTTTAGAGTATATATTTGTTAAGGGTTTAAAGCACTTTAAGAACGTCAGAATATCAAGGCAGAGCGCCATTTTATCAATTGTTTTTTTAAATTAAATTGTTTAAATTAAGAATTATTACTTATTTCAATTTTATCTCTGTTGTTAGAGTCTTTTTACACGTAAGAACGACGTTCCTGGACACGTTCCTGGCGGTCGTAAGGGTGTGTTCGCGCATGAGGGTTGCGAGGGTTGCGTTTATTGACTAAAATTCGTCGCGCGTGCGCGATCGAACGGTTGTGTAGCGCCGTTCGTCGACTTTGCCGTTTCGAGAGATCGATTCTCGACGCGCACGGCGCACTTTTCGAACGTGCGTTTGTCGCTTCGCGCGAAACACCGATCGATCGCACGTGAATCGGGAGCGTCTGCACGACGAGTCTCGCGAACGATCGCGAATAAAATCGCCTGGGTGGCGATTTCGCGGAACACGCGGCGAACGTGGGAAGCGGAAGTCGGTGCTCGAGGGCGGACCGATCGAGATATATCGCTGGGGCGCGCGCAGGCCGACGATATCGCGCGACGGCGTGTCGCTGGAAATTTTATCAATACCGCGGCGGCCATCTAGTCTCGCTGGCAGTCGCTCGCGAAAAGTACGCGTCGAGAGCACCGATCGACTCCCGACCGACTTGAACGAAGGGTGCCACCGTACGTACGCCGATCGACACAAATCGACGAGGACTGCCGGAATAGAAACACCTAAAAGCGATCTGATCTACAAGCATGTGAGTACACATGTGATAATACGCGCGTGTAACTATGTCCGCGCCGGGGAGGCCGCGAAGGAACAAACGAAGGTCTCCGAGAATATCGCGAAGGAGACGTACGTTTCGTGACGTATAATCCGTGTAAAACCGTCGGTGGTGAGTCCGCGTATCGAGCCTCTACTTTACAACGAACGCGAATCATTGTGAGGCTCGACGACGTATTCGAGAGATCGTTAGAAATTTAACATTTAGCAGAATATAGACGAAAGGTGACACACGCACACACGCACACGTACACACGTATTCGAGAGAAAGAGAGGAGACGATTCGCGCGTTGCGCTATAACCGAAGTGCATTTCCTCTCGATGCACTTCCTACACGAAAATTTATATACACGCTCGTCGCGAGAAAATCGCGAGCATCGAAAAGACGTGACAGACACTGACAATGAGTGTCGCAAGCTACGAAATCGAGCTTCTTACTTCCGATTCACGTTCGAACGCGACGATACAAATGGCGATTATTCCGTAGAATTGCATCCAGGGTGAATTCCGTGGCCATTTCGTGAGTGGTGCGAATCGAGGACATGACGGTCGCGCAAGAACCTTTAAGAAGTACAAACTGTAACGCGCTCGACATATGATTGCACAGCGAGAGAGAGAGAGAGAAAGAGAAAGAGAGAGTGTGTGTGTGTGTGTGTAATAACGAGCGATTGTAAGGGCGGATCGAAGACCGCGTTCGGATTTTTCTCACGCTCTATTAAGCTTTTCGCGATTTATTTTACGTGCAAGAGGATTCGCGCGTGAACTTTGGCGATCGATGAACTTTGTCGGTACGCGAAAAAAATCGCGCGAGTATTCGCGTGAGCAAAAAAAAACGGCAATGCTCTGGCGAGAGTCGCAACGACGGTGTAAGATGCGTTTTAAGACGCAATTGCCGAGGCCCTTGTCGTCGCCAATCGATCCTTCCAGCACGACCCGTCCCGTCTGTCCACGACACACGGCAGAATTTCCGATAGAATGCAACGGAGCTCCGAAGCGCGAGACCAGATTTCGTCGAAAGAAATCGACTCGAAAGGCGGCCAATATATATATACGCACACACATACGTACACGCACACATACATGATGTTCGATCGTGTCCTTCGGCGGATGCACGACAATGCGGCGATCTTGGTTGCGTTTTTCTCGACCGTGTTTTTTTTTTTTTTTTTATAGACTATATAACACCCCTAAGTCGATCTAGGAAAAAAAAATATTGATAAAACACACAAGCGCGCACGTTTAGCGCGTGAAATTTTTAGCCTCGTGTTAACGAGATATCTCTCGCGTTTCGTGTGAGCGCGCGTTTTGTTATTCCAACTCCCACACTTTTGTAATATTAATTGAAACACCGCGTGTGTGTTTACATTTCTTTATTTACTCATTTACGTTTGGTTTACGTGTGTAATTGAATATATACGAAATAGAACAAAAAAAAAAAAAGATCTGAGAACACAACGCACGATCGGATTACGAACAGAATATATAAACGTGTTGAAAAATAAATCTCACATCGGAGCGGACGAATATATTCCTTCTATTTTTTGTTTCTGACCGTTCTCGTTTCTCTCTAGCGCACAATTCCCATTTAGCTCCCATTTGCGCGCATTTTATTTGCGACCAATCAATCGAGAGATAACATAATTACACAAACAGTTATATCGCAGCTTTATCTGCTCCGCGTGTTTCGCGATCTTGAACAATATCTCGATAGAGAAACGCGAGGATGATTCAGACATCGCCCATCCATCGTCGCAACACTCAAACGCGCGTACACGCACGCACATACACACACGCTCACACAAAATCGACAAGTGCTAAATACATGAACTTAGACATACGAAAATTTAATTTTAAAGGCGATAGCGAGACATTTGAATTATCAATCCGTTCGATAAGGGAACATTTTTTTTGTCTCGGCGAGAGACATGTCTTCAAGCCTGTATCAGACTACGGATTAGGGATTGAGATTGGATTGGAATCGAAAAATGAAAACGAGAAGAAGGAATTTATAGTTAACTTTCTCCCGGATCGATCGAATTTCCACTCTTGTAATCTCAATTCTAATCCGCTCAATTCTAATCCCGCTATCCGAGGATACGGGGTGCTTTGCGGCACCTTGTGCGCATTTCGTCCCTTCTTAAATGTATACAAACTGAACAGGAACTTAATTGCAAAACACACAATACGCGCGCACACAGAGCCAGGATCAATCGCACGGCGCGCACACTGCTACTACATGTCAGAGGAAGAGAGCTCGTTTCTATATTTAGATAATCAATGATGAGCACATTTACGGCAATGCTCTACGACTTTGCTGTGCTAGACGGCGAGAAGATTTTGTTCGCGTTCGCACCACAGACTTGGCGAACAATGAACCGTTCGCCAAGGATTGATCAAAGACCAACGGAATCTTCGGAGGCAGGCGGCTGTGCGAACCGCTCGTGAGGACACGCGCCGCTTTAGCCGCGTTCGGTGCTATGAAAGATTCAACCGGCTTTATACAAGTCGTCGCTTCCCTTTGACACGATTCTCGGAATCACTGAAAATAGATCGCCAATTCCTTAATCATTAATAATACATCATATATCATATATATATGTATATGACGTTATACATTATGTGAATTCATATTATCTCAAATCAATTTGGATTAATTCGGTCGAATTAATTTGCCGCCATTAGTTTGACGTATCATATTGCGTATCACATTGCGATTTCAATTTATTCCACGTTATTTGCAAAGACAAAAGCGTTACTTCCGTTTCAGCGGCACTTGATGAACTCCTCAACTAATTGCTTAAAAAAAAAAAAAAAAAAAACGAGAGAAGCAATTACAAAGAGATTTTTTTTCTTTTTAACACGCTATACTTCTCTCCATGTGATGCAAATCCCATAAGTATTCAGCGCCAGTCGCGTACTAATCCAATAACAAGGATGAAGAAGCAGCGCGCCCACGATCGATGTATTAATCTCATTATATAACGTATTTTACGTCACATGGGGGGTGAATATTTTTCTCTGATTTTTCGCGCGCGCAGTGCGCGTGTAGATGGATATGTAGCGGAAAAAACTTGGACAAATAAATCGAGCGTTCAAATTGCAAACAAAAAAAAAACAAAAGTAGCGGCAAATTTACAAAGAGACGAAGAGACACCCATACCGCACCGGAGAATTTAAACAAACTATTGCGCGCGACTAAGAAAAACCAACAATTGACCACTCCTTTTACCCGCAGCTCATCTTTTCACTGGCAGCTAATTAATATCGGCAGTCATTTTTTGTCGAGCGAAACTGATACATCGAGCCGAGTTCATATCGCAAGCGATATAATTAGACGATTGTTTACATCTTAATTTAAGCAATTAATTTGGGATCACGTCGATATGGCAATTATTGCCTCTATTGATCAATATCGTTGACGTAATACGCATTAACTGGAATTGCGTGGAAATGTCGTAGCAAATGCCAGACGGCGGGCCGAAATATTCCGACGTCGTCCGGCGTCCGACATCTCAATGAAAACGATACCGAGGGAGAGAAGGCACGTACACAACCTACTCTCTCTCTCTCTCTCTCTCTTTCTCTCTCCTCTATGTTTAACTATTCCAGTGCGACGGTGTTCGAATAGTCGATCGATCGACTGTTGCCACTCGGCGGTTGTTCGATCGTTCGGCCAAAAATAAAACCCGCAGCTCATCCGCGTCGAGCGTTTTTTAGTCCGCCGCATAGTCGGCGTTTTTTTTTTTTCTTTCGAAACGTAGAACACTCGCGCGAAATCTCACACACACGTACTCGTAATTTTCACAATTTACGTCACGTATCTCCCCCTTTTCGCGATTATACTGATAATCGGTGACAAATTTTTTTTCAACGAATCTCGTGTAAAATCGATCGAGTCTGAAACTTCTGTACTCTTTCTTCCATAATTTAATCATTAATAGATTGCGCCACGATGCGTATACATACAGCGGTTGTGTGATGCGCTCATTGATCTTTACGACGCATGATGCAGCCCTTTTGCTCTTGCTGACACGGTCGCATAATTAATTTGAGGAATATATATATATATACAACAAGCATGGAGATTATGATGAAAGATAGAATGTCACACGTTCGGGAAATGAATGGAAAACTCAATTATCCTGTTGTACGTAAGTTGCTGCGTAATTAGATTGACATTACTCGCAGCGGTTCCGGGAAAAGGTCTCGCTATTTATCTCTCCGAAAGGTCGGACGTCGGCTTGGTCGGAAATCCCGTAAAAGAAGATTCATAAAATAATATTGTATATATGCGTGACACACACGCATCAAAATGTTTGTGGCGTATACATATTGTATGGGTGTGTGTGTGTGTGTGTGTGTAATATTGAGCGAATAAATGTACCCAACAGGTAATGGCGATCGATTTACCCGGAACGCGTGTACACACGCGTGTTCTAGATTACGATCTTTTTTTAAAATAGACGTGCGATCGCGCGTCATATTGCCAACGACCTTTTTCCTCAAAACTCCTTTTTCTTTTTTGTCGCGAGAAACGCGGTGCGATTTTGCAAAGAACCATTTCCTCTCGTCGTTGTCTTTTCGTTCGCTTCCTTCTTTTAGCAAACACAAACGGGAAGGAAAGTAATACGCGTCTCCGTCAGGGTATTACGCATCGAAATTTTTGCCATTAAACGAGGCGAATGGCGAAATCGTGTCACGAACTTTGCCCTTTCGCGACGTGGTTTTGCAGCGATGATTCTCTCTTGATATGGGGAAAAATCTCACGCAACACCATGAAACAAATGCGCGGCGACGCTAAAATTCATGCGGCTCGCACCGGTGATGAAGCGACATTCATTCCCACACGAGTATTTGCACTGTTCTTTTCATTTTTCACTTTTTTTGTTGTTGTTGTTGTAGAGTCGCCGCAAAAGAGAGACGTCGCACATTCCAGAAAATACAAATAAATTTCTCTCTTGGCACGCGAAAATCGTGAAATACAAGCGCATCGGTAATACGCGTACATACATACGGTCTCGCCTGGCTTGATAAATATATGTAGAGTTTCGCGCCTGCATTTTCGCCGGGACGGCATCCGTTCGCACGTATATTTTCCCGATGCGTATGTATTTGTTTCACGCATTCAAATTTCGAAAACATATTCTATCGGTACTCTGATTTATTGTTTTTTTTCCCCTCTTTGATGATGATCGTTACTTTTCACGAGTATCCGATTTAGAAAAACGTATTTTACACAAAAATCACGTGACTTTGGGACGTACAACATTGTCTTCTTTTCTTCAGGGCTACGGAGGGTGGTTTAGCACCGGATGCAGCGGCTGGTGCAGGCGCGGGCACCGACGGCATCGTCGGCGGCCCCAGGACGCCCCAGCAGATCGCGTCGCAGAAGCGGTTGCAGGCCACGCAAGCGCAAGTCGACGAGGTCGTCGACATCATGAAGACGAACGTGGAGAAGGTCCTGGAGCGTGATCAGAAGCTCTCGGAGCTCGATGACCGAGCAGGTGAGCTTCTTCCGCGTCGGTAAAAAAATGCTTGGAGAAAAGTCGGAAAAACTTTTCTCGATAATCACCCGATGAGGCAATAATCTCCAGGCTAAATCGATCGGCATCGCGCTTACTTCGTGTCGCGTTGTTGTTTCATTCTATGTAATTTCACACGCATTACATTATTCGAAGCGCGCACATATCGATCCTACCCCGTGTTGTGAACCTAACCCTGTTCATTCGCCGTCGATATTCATTAATTTCCATCTGCGTCACACGTCTATTGTTCGCTGTTTCCCCCTATCAAACACCCATTCACCGCGGATGTCATTTATCGCAAGAGTACAATTAACGCTTAAGTATAGGGAGCGTACTAATCGCGCGTTACTATTCATAAGAGGATGTCGCGCAAATTTCGAGAAGATTCAACTCGGATTCGTACATCTGCGTGTTCCGCGTTTGATTTTCCCGATATCAAAATATTATTTCATTGTAGCGCCTGGTTTTCGGATAGATCTTGAGGGAAAGGAGAAAAATATATAATCGCGCGAAAAGACACTATACTCTCGCCTTCCATTCATGACATCGCGGCGCGACAAGGTGGCTCTCGACCCTGCGCGTCCGACTACACGTTGATATCGATTACTGTGTACGAATCGATGCTCCACGTTTTAACGTGAGCGTAGCTGGCAAAACTTGGATTTCTTTTTCACTCTTTTTTTTTTTTTTTTTTTTTTTTTTTATACAAGTCGCGTTACTCGTTTTCGTTCTTCGTCAAATACTTCTTCTAATAAATGAAATATATATATATACTTGTGTGCGTGACGACGTCGTCGAAATGTGAATTCTAGGCGTTTACACGCTCGCGTTTGATTGATTTTTGCAGATGCACTCCAACAAGGAGCCTCACAATTCGAACAGCAAGCGGGAAAATTGAAGAGAAAGTTCTGGCTACAGAATCTAAAGGTGAGCTGAGACGCACATTTATTAGACGCGATTATGCGCGATATTTGTGTGAAGATGTACTTTTGTAATAATAGAAACTTTCTCTTTCCGTTTTTTTTTCTTCTCCCTCCTAAATAGATGATGATCATCATGGGTGTCATCGCACTTGTCATAGTGGCCATCATTGTCGGTAAGTTGACTGATGCATTTGACGATTTGTTTAACAGCTGCCACTGTAACTGTCTAAATGTTCTGTGTGATCTCTCGCGTATCCATGTATATTACGAGCGACTAATTCAGCGTTCGTCAAGTCTCGCGTTCGCTCTCCCCGGCGTGATGTCGACCACCATTCGTCGCGATTCAATCGGAACGCGAGCTTTACTTAAATTAGAAAAATGTAGAAATTAATATTCAACCTCTCTCCCTCCGAGTTCGCAATCAATATTCGGAGTGTACGAATATGAATTTCTACTGCGCGCGGTTGGATCAACTTCTGTGCTCGAGGTTTTACAGCTCGTACGATGCGCGTTCACACACCCCCTGTCTGAATCAGTCGTTCTTGGCTAATGTCTCTTTGTCGACCTATACTTTCTGTGCTAAGGAGACGTACTGATAATTGTGTTTGCACGAAAGAACGACGCGATTGCTGACCGAGCGAAATTCCTATCTCCGCGGGTTTGCATATATAGCTTTTTGAGAAATCCTTCTCGGATCTCTCGAAGAAATGTGCCAGAAAAAAAAAAACAAAAAAAAAACAAGAAAATGTTGTCTCGTGCTTCGCTTGAGTCAAACAACTATCTGATCTCGATCTCTGTTTTCATGAAACTTTTCCGAATATAACGTTAACGCGCGCATTTCCTTTCTCATCTCCGGAATAACTTTCGCTAGTACTTTTCGAGTCCAAGTTTTTTCATCACGCGTGTCATTTTTGTGCATTTTATTAAACGAGACGGGAATATTACGTGCTTGCAGTGCAAAAAAAAAAAGAAAAAAAATAACCGTCTTTATCGCAAGCGCGCGTGTAGAACAATGAAATGCGCGAGAAAGACAACGTGTCACGGCAACGTGTGTGTGAATCCGCCTGAAAACCGGCGTCACCACTTATACGTCTCCCTTTTTGTTCATTCATCATCTAAACACGTGTGAAAATTGTATGTATTTCTCTCTTTTTCCCATCTAGCGAACTTCATGTAGGCGCGCTGATTGGTGGAAGAGATTTGTGTGTGAGTGAGTCTGAAGGTAGAAAACAAAAAGCAATTGCGACATTGCGTTTTCATTGTTGTTTTTCACCCCTCGTTTCTTCCCTCGCTCATGGGCATATATAAAATAAATAAATAGAGTTCCAGTGTGTGTTGCACGTGTATTTTCACCGGCATATGTAGAACATTAGCATCATAAAACGTGATATAAAAAGAGAGAGAGAGAGAGATACATTAACGTTTTTTTAATGTTAAATGCTCATGTTTCGTCTCTCTCTCTCTCTCTCTCTCTTCTTAAAAAGATTAATGCGTGCAGCCAATACATACTGGATCTATTTCTTTATATATCCATGATATATCTCCTCTGTCCAACGTATCGTAGAAAATGTGTGTGAACCCGAAACCTTGTGTATACGACTCTCTGTGATTGTGTTCTCGCTGTGTTTACCGGCCGACATATGGTTTTTTTTTTTTTTTTTTTTTTTTTTTTATTTTGGTGTCAAGTGTTTCCAGTTTTATAAAAAAACAAAAACTGAATAAAACAGTGCGTTTAAATAAACAATGTCACATAGAATAAAAATCGCGCACGAATATAGAATTGCAATAAGAAATCATATCGTTTATTATACTAATATTATATTATTGTGTTTTATATTGTTACGTGTACATAGTTGTTACATTTTTTTTTTTTTTTTTTTTACGATATAGATACGTTTATAAAACTGGCACTTGTTAGTTGGTGTTACGTGCTCTGTCTGCCTGTGATAGGTTACTAGCTGGTACATATCGTACATATATCTGTTGTATTTTATCTGTGTGTACAAAGAATTGCGTTTACACGGCTCTCCACCACCCGCCCGAAGTCGTTGCATATTTATGAAATCACCGATTTTACTTGAAGTAAAAGAATAATTTAATTAACAAATCTCCACGGCGACACACTCTACAAACTTACATAAATTTTCGATAAACAATTTACAATTCGCGGATTCTTTTTCTTTCGCGACACAACGTGCAAGTTGACGTCATAGCAAGTGTAAGCAGTAAAAGTTGCTGCCGACTGTGTGTGTGTGTGTGTCGTCTCATCAATAATTTTCACGATAATTCCTGCTCGAAATGTGCCCGAGCCGTTCCTCTTCAAGTCCATAAGACGACTGGAAGAGACGCACGAATTGCTACAATGTTTTTTTACTGTTGCAATGTCGTGTATATGTACATACATACATGTATTTTGTGCCATAATCGTTTAACTTAGTTACGTGTGTAAATTGCGTGTGAGTCCCGGGACACGGATTACATGTGTATCAGTTCCTGTAAAGGATGCCGGAATATGAACGGAATTTGCTTTTTGAGGGAATGTTTTTTCCAAGACACAACCATACCTCACCCTGCGTATATATATATACATGTGTGTTTACGACTGCAATTGTTGTTATGTGTTTGTCTGTACTTTCGGTGGTTATCCTCTTTCTGAAGTTGGTCCCAGGCAGTGACATTTTTGACAATTTATCTTTGGTGGTTAATCAATAAAACAACAAACAAAACACCGAGTGTGAAACATGTTCAACACGAAGCTTCGAAACATTGTGACTTGAGGCAAGAATGTAAAAAAGAAACAGTATATACAAAATACCACCGAGAAATAAAAAAAAACACAAGAAATGAAAAACATTTACAACGACAAACGACAACATCAACAACAACAAGCACAATATCGGAAACTACAGTAAGAATTATCAAACAACAACTACAACAACTACAACAACAAAAAAAAAGGTCTCTCAAACGTTTTTGTTTAATCCTATTCTATACTCTTCAGTACGGTAAGCTATGATTTTATTGCAGCACTCGATACGAATTTTCTCTCTATCTTTTTCTCTCTTTTTCTGCCGAAATGCAACTTCAACATCTTCTTCAAGCACCTTCTCTTATTATTTTTCGTTCATTTATTCAGTCTTACATGCAGAAAAGTTCAAAGTAATTTAGTACACATTATATTTTGTAGATCATATCGTTATATATATTTTTGTTATCTTTCGTCTCACTAAATATGTAACGTTTATTTTTTACTTACACTTTTCAGTTATTAATTTTTTGTTACAGATACTCTTATAACAATAATGTTAATTTTTTATTTGGCTCTTGGATACAACATATTCATATTGTAAAAATTTTAATTTCATTTATTGCACATATTTAATGAACATAATGCACATTCCATTCTGCATGTTTCTCTTTTTCTCTCTATCTCTCTTTCTCTATATTTCTCTTTTTTTATTTCTTTTCTTTATCTCTTAAATAACATTCTTCGACTGTTAGTTTACAACGTGAAAAATACTCATACACCGCGTCCTGCGAGGAAACGCATCATTTCGAGATAAATGCGCATTCCTCCAATACTCATAGAGACGAATCAAGTAAACGTTTCTGGGACGATCTTCGCACTTCGTGCTTGACCTGTTACATTGCGGAGCATGTGTCTCGTATCAATTTAATTATAAAAAAAAAAAAAAAAAAAAAAAAGAAAAAACCCAAAGTTGACATAGCGATGCATGGCTTATTTATTTATACGTTATGTGGAATGTGTAAGCTTCTAGTGCAACAACAACTTCTAACGGCCAGAATTTCCCGCAAACTGCGACGCGATATTTTATTTTACGAGAGTTACAACAAATAAAAAAACTACTATACTATAACGGAACTTCTGGCAAAAATTTATTCTACCGCTAATTATTTTCGCGGAATTAGCTTCATACCTACTTTACCGGTATGTACCGAGTGGCTCGCATTTGCATTCCAGCTTTCCACCCCCGCTTGCATGCGTTTCTATCCTCAGTGGCTAAAAAACCACTCGGTCTTGGTTTGTAGAACGCTCCGTCGTGGTCAATAGTGTGGTCAATAGAGACTTCACGTTTCATTTAATGTTTCAAAAAATATAAAAAACAATACACGACATCAGATTACTCGTGACTGCGAAACAATTTTTCAACTGACTCTTGTCCACGACGACGAGCGCGATCCGTTTCTGCATGCAAAGAAAAGCGAAACGAAAGAAACAAAAATAGAAAAACAAAAAAAAACAAGTACAATCAGTTCTAGAACAATATTAAAATCCGAAGAGACGGAGAAATAAAACGCGACACGGCATGGAATTAAAAAACCCATCGCCGTTCTTGACCCAGTGGTACGGAGAACAAATGTTGTTATTGTTTTCAGCGAGCTTCACCGGCGGCAGTAATACGCAAAATTGAGCGCGAGAGGGTAAGAGCTAAAGTAAAATAAACGCAACAGCCATTTCATCACAGCGACAACAAAGAGAGGTTGAAAGGAAAGAAGAGAAGCAAAGACGGTGGAATACGAAGGAGAAGCTATTTGAAGGGGATGATTCGTGAAGAGAAGATCGGTGGGTTTTTTTTAGAAGGGGGAAGGAAACGCGAGAGTTAATCACAGGGGATGTGGAATATACCGATGATCTCGCCAGACGGAAATTGTGATGAGCCGTTGACGAGCTCTACGACGGAGTTCTCCGCGAACATAACGTCGAATCGATCGCGCGCGGCGATCTATCGATCGATCATCCGGATTCGTCGCGAACGACACACGGACGAGGAAGAAACGGCGTCTGCGAATAATTAGAGAAGAGAGGAGAAAAGGACGTTATACATTTCCGAGCGGGAACGACGAAGAGAGCCGTCGCAACGACCACGAAAACTTTGCCACGAAATCTGCTATCCTTTGTAGTTTTATCGGATCCGCGAGCAGAGAAAACGAAGAAGAAGAGATAGAAAATAAACCGCACCGAACCGTCTCTGTCTCGTATCTCGGCGAAATGGACGAAGATCGCGCGCGCGAGATAATTTACGTTCTCGCGGAATTTTACCTCGCCGGATTCTCCGTTATTAATCATTCCATTGTTGTGTTATTTCGAACATTTGCGCGGCGAATTCTCGTTGCCACACGAGCAAAATTGCGCGAGGATAGGAAATATGTCGCGCGTTTCCGCGCTGCGTCATGCGATGTTGATTTATCTTCTCGTGTGATGTTTTGATCTCGACGAGAACGGCCGATTAAACTAAACGGTTCTTTTAAGTAACCGTCAAAGTTTCAACGAACGACGTTGAAACATTGCGGAAAAACGTTCCGTTGAGATCTCGCGCGGCATTACAAGCACGGTTGATTAATAAGTCTGATACATGTGTTGTAACGCGGCTCTACACTTCCACATCTTCGTTCATCTTCGTTATTAGAAGATTGAGAGAAAGAGAGAGAGAAAGAGAAAGAGACGGTTGTTGTGTGTACAAAAGAGTGTCGAAAAGAGACGAGGGAAAAGAAGATTTGTTGTAACGCAGTAAGACATATAAAATATATATATATAAAATATATATATATATAAATATATAGGAGATATATATATATATGTATAGAAAAAGAGAGAAAACACACACAAAGAGACACACAGGAAAAGGTCTGTGAAAATCACCAACACAGAAATCTCTCCGACGAAGGCAGTTGCGCTGTATAATGCACGTTCGCTCGCACACACAAAAACGCGTTCACGATGTACATCCAGACATTTACTTTGGCTGCGTTATTTCTCCGATATTCACTGCCAGTACTGGAAAAATACTATATAACACATGTGACGTGAAGCATAGATTTTCCGTACTGACAGTGAATATGCGGAACGCAGCATTTATATAGACGTAAATAATGTGTAAATCACGTGAAACTGTAAATAATATATCATTTGTTCTTCGCGCCATTTTATCGAACCGATCGATTCCGCTTCGATTGTATCGAAAAGAATCCCACGTACACACGCATTTGTCTCTTTCATTTTTTTTTTATCTTTTATCACTTTTTGCGAATTATAGAGGAATAAAAAAGCGCCGAAGAGGGACGGAGGACGAGAGGAGAAAAAAACGATTAACGAAAAAAACGGAACTGCATCACCGCGGAAGCGGTGATGCGGAATCGTAAAATTTCTTTCTGACCACTCGGCTACTGCGTATGCAATGAATGATCACGTGACTGTCTTGACACAAATTCCGAGGGGGTGGTTTAATGGACGTATAACAGGGGGAGGAAAGGGCGGTTCATTAAAAGACGAAATCCCACGATCTCTTGTAATAAAACGCGCGGCAAGTCACCTGCCTTCGTCGAAGACGACGATATATGTACGTTTCCGAGCAACCTGTGTACAGAGAATTTAAAAAGACAATTAAAGAACAATGAAGGAAAGGGGAGAAGGCTAGAATTCGAAAGAGAGATGGATAAAGAGGGTAGGAAAGAAACACGCCGCGACATAGAGTGACAGATGATAGGTAATGTTTTAAGAAATTATCTACAAGATGTTATGTATACATGTTAATAATAATGATATAATTACGATAATAACAGTAATATTAATAATAATAAAAAAAAACTACTATGAACATGAATAATAATAATAAAAAAAATACTACAATGAAAACTTTGATAACGTTGACGATTACGGCGACGAGAAAAAAAAAAAAAAAAAAAAAAAAAAAAAAAGAAAAAAAGAGGAACAATGTCCTCTAATTGAAGGATAATCAGAACGACAGATGCTCTATTCTCTTATCATTTATTCGACGGAAAACGCAATTCGTCGTCAACAACAGTTCCAACGACGACGAGGATCTCGTCGTCGATCTCTGTCGATCCTCCCTCATCTCCTTCCCTCTTCCGTTTTTTAGTCCTTTCTGATTTCGATGAACGCTGCTGCTGAATCAGCAATAATCTCGAGAGACGAGGCGCGAGTGTCCTCTTCCGCGACCGCATAATCCTCCGCAATTATTCCTCTCTCCGATCCCGTCCCGACGTTCGCGAATATCTCTGCAGGCGCCATTCCGCAGCGACTTCTACACACGCGATGAGATTCACCTCAAAGGAGAGAAAAAAAAAAATTTATAAAGAGTTTTTCACCGTGTCGCGATCGACAGGACGCGCCATCCTTGTTCTCACTCATTTTCGCGTGTGTTCACTTTAGGAAAAGCGAGATTTGCGAGGATATCGATATAAAATAAACGTGTAGCTTTCCGCTATACAAAGCGTTTTGTGATCCGTCGCTATAGCGTCAATCGGCACAAAAAAATTCATTTTTTTTTTTTTTTTTTTTTAAAGTCGCTAGTATTTGTTACCGAGCGCGATGTCATTGAGAAATTAATGTCGACGATGTGGAATTGTAACATTGGGGACCACGAGTCGCTTAAGTGCGATACGCTTTGTTGAACTCGTCAGAGTCCGTCGGAGATTAAAAAGAGGACTGTCGATCGACAAATGAGAAACTCTTTGAGGTTGTCGCGCGAAGTGGCCGCCCACACACACGACTCGAGTTATAATGTTTATCATTCTATGTTTAACGAACTTATATATAAACACATAGTGTTGTATCTTAACCGTTCGACGTACCCCTTAATTATTATAAAAATATGATCATAATCCTGCGCTTTGAACATTGTACAGTACCGAATAAAAGAATACACGTTGCGTAGTTAAATTAATTGAAGTTATGAAGAAGCAACGATGAAGGGGGAATCTCGATCACATGATTACAATTTATTTTTTCGTTGTTTGTTAAAAAAATCCTCTTCCTCATTATTCTCCGAGAGCATTTTCGGATCTTGTCGCTCGATAATGACTAACAATAAGTGACGTTTCATCAGTTCCTTCTCTCTTATTTTTTGTTGCACGTGAAAAAACTCTGAGACGCCGTTGTTTTACCGAAGACAGAGTTTTTCTTCAAACACCGGAAGTAAAACGCGCGATAACAATTTTTTAAAGAAACTTTTATTGACGATCGAATAAACGTTGCAACGCGCTTTCCAAGAAGAGGATCATTATTTAAAGCCTAGTGTCCGTTAAATCCAAGCAGGAGGTAAGAACAATAGATTGCATTATTTGCTTGGCTTTCTCTGTCGAATTGATTTATTTTTATGATTGATTATTTATTTTACCCATTCAGAGACACCGTCGAATACTTTCAGTTTCGATATTTCCTTCGATTCAACAGTTGCGTAACTCCATTTTGTGTGTAATTTTTTATATTTAAAAAGTTACCTTTGAACTCTGTCACTGTTTTGTATACATAAATATAGTTTTTCGTCAATCTATCAGTTTCTAAATAATTTATTTATTTCATTGCTTTTCAAGCGAGAAATTTAGTTTTTTTCTCGTATCTTGTATGCAATTTCTTTCACAATTTCTTTTCTGTATTATATGTATTCAATGCGTTTGAGTTGCGAGGTCTCTCTCTCGATAAAAATATGTGTTTTGTCATTGTGTTTCGGTAAATTTATGGTTTCTGCTATTTTACACAATCGACACAATTAGATTTATCAGATGGCTGTTTAACAAACGAGAATCGTACAACTTTTTCTGATGGTCGTGTCGAAGGCGGAAGAGAGAATGTCACATTAAATATGTAACATGTCCAATTTCTGTAATTGCTTGAAAATTATTTGACTCGCTGTCTATTTGTACAACTGTTCCAATTTATCGTTAGTGTATAAATGATGCCCAGTGTGTGTTAAGATTTAAAATAAACCGCGACAATACACCTATACACTATTCTCTAAAAGAATAAAATCCTAATTAGATAGATAGATAGAGAAAGAGAGAGAGAGAGAGAAAGAGAGAGAGAGGGAGAGAGAAGTGGAAAAACACAATGTAATATAACACAGCTGTCAGAAAAAATAAGAAAAAAATATCGATACAACTTTTCTGTGTTCTAGCGTTGTGTACAACCTATATATATTTTTTATTTGTTTAAAATTATATATGTTTCTGTGTGTGTCAATCGTTATAAAAAAGTGTGCGAATAAAAAATACCAAATCGCAAAGTAATGCTTTTGTGCCATAGATAAGAAAAAAAAACAGAGTTCCCGCAATTCGGAAAGAACAAAATATTGAGAAAATCAGAATTGATTTCTCGCAGCATTTCTTATTCGCAACTTCTCCCGTTCACGATATGACAATTCTCCGCCATCCCTCGATTAAAAAATTAAAACTTTGAGAAACTCTCGAGACATTTTTGGCATTGTATAATTTTTTATATCCTTCAGTGTGTACAAAAAATTATATTCCACCAAGATTTACCCCTGTATTAAATATTTTCTTGTGCAAATAACATGTCTCACATGTATCTCCTCCCAATTTTTTTGTGATAAGGAAAAGAATTTTATGACATTAATGTGCGTCACCAATTGTCTGAAGTTTCCGGTTATCATTTTTCACCCATGAATCCCAATAATATCTAGCTTGCAGGCCAGAAATTAATGTGACCGATGTTTGAACATTTCAGTGAAGTTTATGCCGGCAGAAACGCCAGCGCCGCCTCCTCCGTATTATGCACCGAATATGATACCACAGGGTATACCGAATCAGCAGCCCGGAGCGGCTGCAGGAGGCACGGGGGCGGCAGGCACAGGAGGTGCAGGAGGTGGTGGCTCATCCCCCGCCGTCGCCGCGTTTGTCAGCAAGCTGGACGTACACAGTGTCGTGTAAACAACATGATCCGGTGGTGGTATTTGGAAAGAAGAAAAAATAAGAGCGGAGATGATGGGATCGACCTTGACAATTACGTGTGTCCGCAGAAATAACTGGTCGACGTACTTATTTGCTTCGAGAATCAATTTATTGGGATCGTTGACGCGGTGTATCGAAGAGTTTTTCGAAAAAAAAACCCCATAACTTCATGATTTGAACGGTCCACTGCGCGCATCAGGAAGTTATGGATATATGTATATATACATATATAATATATTATATGTATATGTATATACATATACGTGTGTGTGTGTGCGCTTTCGAAACACTCTTCAATCTCACCGTGTATTTAAATTATTTTAATGTCAAGTCAGTTTCTTTTAATTCATGATGTCGTGATTTTAATATTGTATCTTTATGTACGCGAAATTTTTTTTTTTTCTCAAGTGTATAGTAAGTATATACATTAGAGTATATACATTTTATATTTTCAAAAAAATATTCTTTGTTCAATTGCGTTGTTTCTTACCGATCAACATTTTTAATGTGTTCAAGCTTTAAGTTGATACATATCGACCGGTCTTTTCATCGTGCGGAGAAAAAAAGAAGGTAACGATCCGCGTATACTCTAGGTAATTAGGAGAAACTTGAAACGGAAGCTTTATTTTCGGCGAGAGTACGTTTACACACCAAAGGTTCTCCTTTCGAGCCTGATTTCGCTCAGCTAATCACTATGAAATACCAAGCAACACAGTTGTTCAAAAGAAAACACATACACTAGCACGTGTATCGACGTATACATACATGTATATATTATTATTACGAATCGTCTCACAGAAAAAATGTAAAATTAAAAATTTATGTGTACGTATTATAAATATATAAATTACAAAACAATTCGTATATTAAAATAAACGAACATCGAGACACGATAAGAGAGAAATAATACAGGAAATTACAAGGTAGAAAGAATGAGATGTCACACGCGAAGAAGCTCTTCTCAAGCATAATAGAAAATTACAAAATTATTCGAGAGTGCGTGCACGTGATGTGTGTTCCATGCAAATTAAACTTTTTTGCCTGCGCATCTACGAAACATTGTCACAGACAATATGATTTTCGGAAGGAACGAACAGGACGAATTTACTTCACTTCTGCGCCAAATTCGATTTTGCCGATTGATGTAATTGCGAGGTATACATAAATCGTTATTATTGCAAAAAGCATATTCAACGTGACTCCGTAACGAACGAACGAACGATTCTCTAACTCCTCATTGCACGATTTTCTTATCACAAAAATATATATTCTACTTTGTATCTCATATATTCGAAATGTATGTTATTTTTTAAAGTAGAACTTTACAACCGAAGAGACTTTATAGAGATTTATGACAAATTTGCTCCTTTAAAATTGACGAACAACAAAACTGACTCGTAAATGTGTATCATATAGAAGATAAATAAATTCTAGAAAGAATAAATTATATTGATACTCTCTTGCATTATACACACACACACACAAACACACATGTTACCAATTATTGACACAGTAATCAAATAATGTTAACTTTGTGTGATAATAAATTTAAATTTCAAAGTGAATTTTCTCTTGAAAACATTAGCGTGTATATTACTTGGCAATATATTATCTATATTACACACATAATAGATCAAATATAGTATCATGTTATTTAAAAGTGTGAAAGAAAAAACAAAACAGATTTGTTGGTTGGCTTATCTTATCATTTTATTATATCACACTATTGTAATATCTCATTTCTGCTTGCGAAAAAACTTTCGGCTAAACAACGCGTATCTAAAGGTGACCTACATCTAGAGAGAAAAAAAAAAAAAAAAAAAAAAAAAAAAAAAAAGAAAAAGTTAACTATATCCCACACGGAACAACATTCTCGTATAAATCTCCATTAGATGTTTATTGTACGTCACATGGAGTTATGGACGTTCATTAGATATCTAATGGACGCGTTAGTCCGCGTGGGTATTAATATATCGATCGTATTCTACATAATATATGTATATGTAACGGAGCACTGTGTTGCTACTTTCGACGATCAAGTCGTAATAGAGTCGAAAAAACTCTGTCTATACACATTGATAATAATTATTAAAAGAAAAACTAAAAAAACTAAAAACTAGAAAGCGATTTGTAAGTATAGAAAAACTATAGGAAAAAAACGCTTTGACACATAGGCTGTTGAATACACTATTGTGTACAAATAATGATTTTGTTAATTGCAAAATTTTTGTTTCGTTTAGATGTATATCTCACTACAAAAAAAAAACAACAGATCTATATTATATATATACATATATATAATAGAGAAATATTATACACACATAGATATTACTGTATATTAGGCTTAAATAAATAATATTATGAAAATTAGTTTAACATGCGTTTTGTTTTTTTGTTTCACAACAAAATAAAATTTGTAGTATATTGTTATAAGTTTAGTCAACTATTTAATATAAATTTCACTTCTTTTAAGAAAAAATTTACCGTCATTTCAAATATATGTTTACATCTTTTAATTACTGCAAATATTGCTATTCAAAAAATAAGGATTGGGTTCCAAATTGATATACGTACGTTCCTGGCAGTTGTAAAGCGATTATAGCGCCACATACCGGTAGTTCCGTTCAGTTTCGTTAGCTCCTCTTTAACCTCCTTTCCCTGGTTGAGCTCTTTTGTTCTTTTACGACTTTTACTATACGCAAACATGGCTCCGGTAAGTTTCGTTCCACTCGAATACGACTGTTATTTGCAATCATGGCAGAATCAAGTCAAAATAACATTATAGCTGGAAAAAGCGCGTTTGCTTTGTCACTTGCGCCGTGACGATATCTCGTTTTGTCCTGAGATTAATTTAATCGAACTGGATTTTCGTGCTGTCATTGTTCCGTTCTTCTAGACGGTTTTGCACGTGTCTCTCGCGAAACAATGTTGTCGTTGGCAAAAAGATTGTTACGTTCACGTATTTTCAGGCGCCGAAGAAATCCAAAGGTCCGGCCAAAAAGCAAGTCCTTCGGGGCAAGGGACAGAAGAAAAAGGTGTCCCTGAAGTTCACAATTGATTGCACTCACCCCGTTGAAGACAATATTATGGACGTGACCAATTTTGTAAGTTACGCGGGATTATCTCATCAACGCGCTGTTTTCTTTCTTTCTACATATAAAGAATTGCATCATGTAGATGAGATCTGTCTTTTTTTACAAAACTAATCTCACATGCATGTATGCACAATCTAAATGTTCCATTACATATTTTGATTTATGCACAGAATAGTTGAAATTAATTGTCACAACGACCATTTGCAGGAAAAATATTTGCAAGAAAAAATCAAAGTCAACGGTAAAACCAACAACTTTGGTAACAATGTTGTTCTGGAGAGAAATAAGATGAAGCTCACCATTAATAGCGATACCGACTTCTCTAAGCGGTGAGTAGTGTCGTAGGTTTGATTAGGTAATTTACTTGTGATAACAAACATTATGAAAGAACAGCTTTTGTGGATATTAGAGATATTGAGCAACAGCCTTACTATAAAAAGCTACAGAAAGAGCGATATTTGCACTAATTTGGCAAACTGTGTTTCCATAGGTACCTCAAGTACTTGACGAAAAAGTACTTGAAGAAGAATAAGTTGCGCGACTGGTTGAGAGTGGTGTCGAAAGACAAAGAAACATATGAGTTAAGATATTTCCAGATAAATAGCCAGGAAGATGATGACGAAGAGGATGCCGAGTAATTCTCTTTTAATGTGTGATTACAGTGTTTTGTCATCTGTACATATTTTTCTTAATAAAGAAGATTTAAAAATCTACTCTTTTTTTTTTATCGCTTTAACTTGTATCACCGATTTAACGTTTATGTTACTCAAGAAGTTTAAAAACAAGAATATGTCTTAATGCAAATATTTTATAAATTCTCGATGAAATTTTCGAAATTGAAAAGTCACTTCCTCTCTTTATCAGATAGTGCAAATGTTCAAATATTGGAAGAAATATATTCTGTAGTTGATATATAAGCAATTAATTAACAAAATATACGTACATGTATCTGGTAATAATCCTCGGTCTTCCTCATTCCGGTGAGAAAATATTGAGAAACACGGAGAGCGGTTCGAATTTGAGAATGCACTTCCTCGCGGCACATTATGGCTTCTACATACAGCCTTACGCGCACTTACACGTAATAAGAATCAACGCGGTAGCCGCCAATCGGTACCTTGCTTGTGTGAAAAAACAGCACATTGATTGGATATCAAGTCGCTCTTAGTCGCACGTCAACATGTTCCGTGCGCATGTCAGCCGGCGCCATTACACATGATTCGTGGCACGTTCCGTTTCATGCATAGCGCGCATGATTCTATAATACAGGTCACGTGTACTATACAATACACGATACATACACGATGGGTGCGTTCAGACAACTCAACAGTTGCACAACAGTTGAGAGATAATCACTTACGATTGGATCATACTTTTGGAACCGTGGTAGGTTTTGAGGAATAGTCCTATCACGAGTGATGATCTCTCAACCGTTGAGTTTTCTGAACGTAACCGATATTGCGATTCGAGAATGTTCGAGAAAAGTTAGTAAGATCGCGCTCTAGTGGTGCATTTCTCGAAGTATCGATTCTTTCATAGTGATGTTAGGATAGGTTACGTTTCTTTCGTTTCTTTCGTATTTGTTTTGCGACACTTTCGACGATTTGTTGAGAAATCACGTTAACGCGTATTGTCAACTAACGGAGAAATTGGCAATTTTCGAGGAAACGTTAGAGATCGAAAGCCGAAACGGGCCTATTTGGTGACGGCGGAGACCGCATTTGCGCAGCGCGAATGCGCAAGTCGTAATGCGCATCGCGGGTAATGCGTAGGCGATTTGTTGTGTTGTGACAGTGTGCCCTCGAGAATTTCCGTGTCGCGTCGTCGGTCGTCGTTGTCGTCGTCGTCATAGTCAGTCGTCGCCAACTGTGTATTAAAGCAGCGATCTGTCGAATATAATCGTCGAGAAAAAGCGTGTGGCAGCAAACGTGAGTAACGCGAACGAATCGAGAATAGAACGTCCTCGCGAACGGGGACAATGAAGTTCCAGTACAAGGAGGAGCATCCTTTCGAGAAAAGAAAGGCCGAGGGCGAGAAGATACGTCGGAAATATCCCGATCGAGTGCCTGTGAGTATACGCGAAAGTGTGACGCTCTCTCTGTTTCATTCCCACACCTGTGCCCCCGAGACTCTCTCAGTCGCGGTGATGAAACGAAAATCACGGTGAAAAAAAACCTTGTTTTTTTTATTACCGCGGAGCAAAATAAACGCGAAAGATCAAGAACGATCCGAGAAAAAAGAACGAAGCTTTCTCACGTTTTCCCTTAAGTCCGGAGGGACTCCAAGGTCGCGCGCGTTTCTCTCTATGCTGCGTCATAATTGTTTTTCACATGACTTCGTTGCAAACGACGCGTCATTGCGAACGCGTGCGGGGACTTCTGTTTGTCCACATCACGAAATTACGCGAATCACGCTCCTTTCTTCTTGTACACACTTCCCTCCGCTCCGTATTGATCTGTTACGTATGTAACCGACAATGTTTTTCGTCCTGACATTTACGTGTCTGGCTCTTTTTCTCTTTGTATCTCTTTCTCTAGTTGCTTCTCGGGAAAATATGGAAATTTTCGCAGAATAACGCCGCAAGGATTTACCTCAGTCAATAAAAATAATAAAAAAAAGTAGAAACCTAGATCGAAAACATGTAACGAAACGGTACGGACTGTTTGATCTTTTTTTTTCCATTTACATTCGAATTTCTTTTTCACTTTTTTTCATTTCTATTGTGTGTCACGGCATGATAAACTTTAAACATATACTAGATAGAAATCTCTTTGTCTTTTTCCTAACAGTTTCCTCAATGATGAATCAAGTTCGAAGTTTCTGTTTTGAAACTTACCTGAGTCTGCAAAACATGTGTTTTTGTAAAGCACCTTTTTTCAGTTTTTATTGCAATGTCACAACACTCGGTCAAATTGTTCTTCTCAATTGTTATTCTCCTCCAGTCTCGAGTTGAATTTTAATCGAATTTATACTTTTACATTTTAGCAAGAAGATCAAGAACTAAAACTACTTTTAAGGATTAAAACTTACTACTTCTTTTAATCCACGAGTTAAATAGTATTTTAATTGTTATAGTTTTCTTAACGTTTCTCTTTGGTTTTTACCGTTCCAGTGAGTATTTGTAACATTATCTAACGCATATGTAATGAGTAGTTAACAATTTATTTATTGTGTAACAAAGAATTTTTTTAAGTTACGTTAGAAATCTAACCTCTTTAAAATCTGCTTCAATTTGGATGCGTTTTTCGTAGTTGATATCGATCATATGATGGCAATTTTGCAAAATCATTCGCGATACACACGCGCATACATATTAGTCAGGGCTAATGACAGGACTCGAACTTAGATCCTGTTATTCAACAGTTGGACGTTATTCAAATCTGTCCACGTGTAATAAAATGCATGTTTGATTCGGGCAACTGGCCAAAGATTCTGTTCACTTAAAAATTTTCTTTTAGCAAGTCAAATTCTCTCGTTAAACAAATAACTTCAAAAGCTGAGGATTGGTTAATTTTATGTGCTTGCAATAGCAGACCTAATCAGTGTGTATTCTTCCTGATGCATACTGTGGACGGAATTATATTTTTTGTAATATGTTTAAGAAAGAATTTGTTTTTATGTTTTTATTTTTCAAGATGTTTAAGAGACAAATGTTGTCGTAGGTGATAGTTGAGAAGGCGCCTAAAGCTAAGATCAGTGATTTGGACAAGCAGAAATACTTGGTACCTTCTGATTTGACTGTCGGCCAATTTTACTTTTTAATTCGTAAAAGGATTCACTTGCGTCCTGAAGATGCTTTGTTTTTCTTCGTCAACAACATCATTCCACCAACAAGTGCCACCATGGGCTCTCTTTATGCGGTAATATAAATTTTATATATATGTAATAAATAAGATTAGTCAAGTGTGACGCCTTCTTTGAGTTTTCTATATGCTAATTTTCTCGCAATTTTAATCAGGAACATCATGAAGAGGACTTCTTCCTATATATAGCATACAGCGATGAAAATGTATATGGTCATTAAATTTCTTGACTCGAGCAAATTGCCAAAACAACTGAGGATACAGCAACAACAATCTACCACTCAACAATTCAACAACGTAGTCCTCATAGACGCTTTCAAAAAAAAAAAAAAACCGTGTATACAAAATTATATCTATCGACACTCTATTGTGTGAAATTTTATGTCTTGACGTTGCACACTGTTTGCTTCCCTTTCACCTAAATTACATCTGTTACTGATATGAATGGGTTTCTTGTAAATTTCATTCTCATTCTTTCTTCTTATATATATACTAATGAGAGAGGACTTGGTTTATTATAGAACCGTAAGAAGGACTAATCTGAGCGTAAAAAAAGTTACGTGATTATGTGTAATATTCGGCCCACTTATTAAACGAACAAAAAAAAAAACAGAGTTAATTAAACAAAAAAAAAAAAATGTATCGCCAGACGTCGCTAATACTTTTTTTTCGCTACATATATTATTTTACATCAAAGGAAACTGCACTTCATCATCAATGTTCTCTGAAGTAATAGTAGTAATGTCGTACTATTATAAATTGGACATGTGGTATATAAACAACACAAATCCTACGTGATATCATTTACATCAATTTAGATTAGTGTTAATATATAATATGTACATGATTTTACTGTTAATCGAGTTTTGAAAAAATGAAGAGAAATTGGGTGTGTGCGAGCAAACTGGAAAATTTTCTGTAAACGGCTGGAGAAGATGTAAGGCCAATAAAAAAAATATCAAAACGCGAATAAAAACGACTAAATATTTTTTTCCTTTTTTCCTATTACGTTTTTTTTCTTCTCGATTTAATGTTTTCTAATCTTTTTTTTTTCTTAATAGATTTCTCTTGATCGGTTGTGCTGACAGAAGCGACGTCGAGTAACGTTTCTCCAATATGTCTTATTTTGCCCGTTACGTCCTGAATTTTTAACTTGTTTGTCACAAGTACACTTCGTGCTCTATCAATACCTAAGAAGCGAAGACGTCGGCAGTCGATTTTCTATCGCCGATGAAACAGTTTAATCATCGTCATGAATGCGAGTTACGAGAAGAACGGCACAAACGTGACCGTTGACAGATACATCGGCTCGATATACAATCTCGGACAAGAGGACAGCAATTGGATAGTGACAAGTTCGTTTATGATTCTCACAATGCAAACAGGTAAAGTCACATTTATTGCAAAAATGTGTTTTATTATTTTTATCTTTTCTCAATTGAAACATGACAAATTATATCTATCTGTGCACAAAATTTCGTAGGTTTCGGAATGTTAGAATCTGGATGTGTGTCTCTAAAAAACGAGGTCAACATCATGATGAAAAACGTAGTCGATATCGTTTTGGGCGGTTTGACTTATTGGATCTTCGGGTTCGGATTTAGTTTCGGCATGTACGAACCGAATAATCCGTTAATCGGCATCGGAGGTTTGCTCATAGATCCTCCCGTTGATGACGAATACATGGGTCCCATATGCGCCGCGTTTCTGTTTCAACTGAGCTTCGCCACCACCTCGACGACCATTGTCAGTGGTGCTATGGCCGAACGGTATATTTTATTTTGTATAAACGCCGTAGGGGTAATCGGTTTAGCTCACATTGCATTTCTAGGTGTAACTTCAAAGCGTATTGTCTCTTTTCGTTTTTGAACACTATTGTGTATTGCCTGCCGGCCGGGTGGGTATGGGGCGATCACGGGTTTCTTAAGCGCATGGGAGTCGTTGATATCGCCGGCTCAGGACCGGTGCATCTCGTCGGCGGTATTTCAGGTGATCAAAAGTATATCAGAGCGATATTTTAGCGGTGATCATTGATTCAATTTGAAATACATTAATCCATTTGTTTCGCGATGTATAGCGCTCGCTTGCGCTATCATGCTGGGTCCTAGGATAGGAAGATACGACAACGGAATCGATCCGCTACCGCTCGGATGTCCCGTGAATGCGATCATGGGTTTATTCGTGTTATGGTAAAGCAAATAATAATCGCAATCTGTCGCAATGAACAAATGAAGAAGTGAGTATGAATCGCAGGTGGGGCTGGTTAGCGTTTAACAGCGGTAGCACTTACGGAGTGACCGGCGAACGATGGCAATACGCCGCTCGAGCGGCTGTTTCGACAATGATGGGCAGTATGGGAGGTGGTCTGATCGGCTTGGCATTCAGTTTGAACAATCCAAATGGAATTGACATACTTAGCCAAATAAATGGTATTCTTGGATCGCTTGTTTCAATTACCGGTGCGTGTTTATTGTCAATATGTAAACAATCAGAAAGAGAAGATCAAATAGAGTTAATCGCAATGTTGCGTTAGGTGGGTGTTTTCTATACAGAGCTTGGGAAGCGATGGTAATCGGCATGGTGGGCGCTTTCATCACTTGTACCGTGATGCCACTGATGGATAAAATTCATATAGACGATCCTGTTGGCGCAGCTGCCACTCATGGTATGTTTTGTTTGCGTTCACGCGCTGTCGAAATTGTAGCATTTACGTAATTTTCCGATAAAGTTACGAGTCGCAACAATAAACATTCATTAGGCGCAAGTGGTATCTGGGGAGTTATCGCGATCGGTTTATTTGCTGATAATCCGTATCCTCTTGATACTACCAAAGGAAGAAAAGGCTTATTCAAAGGTTCGTGCGATTATTTTGCGCAGTTTTTTTTTTATCTCTGATTTTGAATTACTTGTCTCACACGAACATGCTCTTGCAGGTGGTGGCTGGTATCTGTTAGCGGTACAAAGTTTATCCGCGCTTTGTTTAACAGTTTGGAGCTTCGTTAGCTCTGTTGTACTATTATGGGTATCATACGATTTTCATCTATCTAAAGAAAAAACATTTTTGTGTGTACATGTGTGTAAAAATAATTAAGAAATATAAAAACTTATTTTTCTGCAGATCGTAAACAAGATAATACCGATCCGAATGTCGGTTTATGAAGAGGTTCTCGGAGCAGATCTTGTCGAGCATAGAATACGTCATTCAAAAGTACAATATTTCTTAATATTTTTAATTGTTTAATTCTTTAAATTATAATTTTATTTGACCTTTTAAGCGAAGTTTAACTCTTACACAATTCGTCTAACTTGTGCTATTTACTCGAAGATAGGTGTGAGTCGCGCCATGTCGGCGCTCCGACCGTTCACTATGGAGAAGACATTGAAGAACGTACATCCAGTTGGTATAAACCCCGGTAAGTCGCGTTAATTCGATTCGAAACGTCTGTCTGTCGAGACGCATGTAATAATGACGCATACATTTTTACGACACAGGTCATGACTCGTATCTTGTTCAGCATAAAAAAAAAAAGTTGAACAATTTTTCAAAATCTGGAAAACTACATTTGTCGAAGAAGTTGATGAAAAACGCTTCTCAAATCAAAACAATCGCGGACTTGACAATATCCGCGGAAACGAAACATCCGCAGTTTGCTTGGATAAATTAAGGAATAAAACAAAGAATCTTACGAGAAAGATGAGATTTATATATACTCATACTTTTTCTTTTGTTAAAAAACATTTATTAAAAACGTATAAACGCACGTGTAGATTCCAAGTTCGTTGCATTTTAATTTTTCCGAACACTGCGTTAAAGACACACACGTAATGGCTCTCCGGCACACACAATGTTGCGAAAGATGTTTTTATAATATAAATATTTAAACATGTATTTTTCACGGTTTTATGTATATAAATATTGATGACGCACGCATGACACACACACACACATACACACAAAATTAGTGGATACGACAGATAGATATGACAAAGCAACTTTCAACATGATAAATAGTTCATGATCACCGATAATATCGTGTTTAACTTGTTCTAAGTGTGTAATTTTATAGGACAGACAATGATATGAATATATACATGAAAAAAAGGCATAAATATATACATGAATTCGTGACTATGTATGTGTATATTTTATATACTACTTGACGCCCATTGAGAAACTTCCGTAGGAAGACTTGGATAGTTTTTCAGGGCTTCCATAACCTGCTGTGATGTTAAAGTGAATTTGTAATACTGATACTCCTTTTCGAATTTCGCGTGTGTACTTCCGACTGGTATCAAGATCTCTAAATTCTGAAAAATACATGTCCTTATCTATCTTTTCTTTAAGTATTTCATAACAAAAAAAAACAATTATTAACACACGGGAGATTCTTACCTTAATGTGTTCAAAGGCTTTCATGATAACTGGTCGCTGAACAGACTGTAGGGAGGAGTGCTGATTCACAAATTTCACGTAACGGTTGTAAACCGCCTCAAAATTCAGCGGCTCGCCATCGAAAATCTCGGTTTCGTGTTTCATTGCTATTATCTGTGATAAAAGCGAGAGATTAAAGCGTTTCTTTTTTTTTATCACAAAAATAAAGAAGAGAAACAATCGTATTATAGACATACTAAACATATTTCTAAAATAGATAATCCCTCGAGCATCAGTAATCTGTCATCTTGGGAGAAGAGTTTACTCGCTTCTACGAAATCGTTCACCTCCAATTTCTGATGCTTCTCGGACAACGTCGAGACAACCACCGCGAGGAAGTTTCTGAAGCTTCGCTCACTCACGTCGATATAATACATTTTCTTCAGTAAGTTCACTATCGTGGCATTGTCAGCTAAACTCTTAACGTACTCATTCCATTTGGATCCAAATTGCGGATCTATCGTGCAGTCCTCGTATTCCTGTTCTACTTTATTTACATTCTCGTCGTCAGGTAAACTAAGAAGATCACAAAAGAGTTCGAGTCGGTCATCGAACGGGGATTGTTCCGAGGATGACGTATCGCCGGGAAACAAGAATATCTGGCGATGAGAGTATCTTGACTTGACCCTCTTTTCCAGCAATTCCACGACGTCCAATCTACAAGTTACTCCTAGTACACATATTGGCACCTGTAAGATTGAAGTTTTTCATTTGTGCTAAATTTTTCACAGATATTGTACGATATTCTTTTTACGCATTGAGATATTTACCTGTGAGGATTGTGCGACATCAAACAGATTGTACAACAATGTCTGATTGTGATGTCCACAGAACAGATCAAACTCGTCAAGTACGAAGATGACTGGTTTTGAGTGCTTCTTATCGCCAGATTTCAAACAATCCAAGAGAAAGCTCAGATTTTCTGCAAACGTGCCGAAAACTTTATCACCAACCACATTTTCCAACTGCATCTGACGAGTTAGATCTTTCAGTGCCAAACGGTCGTCAGTGTGAACCAACCCATTGAGATTCACTATCATCGCATTGTCTTTGAAGCTTTTTAAAGCTGACAATTCCTTCAAGATACTATTAACGAGCTGAAAATGTACACAAGTGAGTTTGTTATCGTAATTACGTTACATTACTTACATTAACATTATTTCAAAAATAATTATACCGTAGTTTTTCCGCTGCCTCTAGGTCCGATTAACAAGGCAGAATTGCTTTCGCCTAACTCCACAGTTTGTTTCACCAGTTCCAACACGTGCAGCCGTTCTTTAACGTGATGTCTGAATTTCGTTTCGGGACACATTATTCTGCGCTTCAAGTATTTCCGCGTGAGCAGTATCATGTTGCCTTGGAAGTCGATTGCCATGGTCTTCTTTTTACTCATTGTCAGAGATGCCATATCGTGCCGGACAGCATCGAGAACATCGAAGCAGTTTGCGGACGCTAGTGCTACTTATAGCAAACTGCAAGCAAACAACAGTGATGCGTGGTGATGCGCACGCGAC
>QVNV01025973.1:0-14804 GCA_014825455.1 Pseudomyrmex pallidus | reverse complement strand
TCTGCCAGCTCGCTGCAATTAACAACATTCGCGGCGGTATTGTCGACAAACGCGAGAGGCGTGTGCGATGCATGCACGCGGTGCACCGTGATGACGCGCGCGCGGGGCTGCTGCCTAAGGCTCGGTGAGAGGGGGTGGAGGACACAGGGGGATGCAACCAGGACTCGCACGCTTACCTATCTTCCTTCGAAACAACACACGCTTGTTTTGCGCGCTCGTTACTTTTTTTTCTTTACCGCGTTTAACCCTCCATCGGAAGGGGTGGGTGAGGAGGGTGTTCTTTCTCCTCTCACTTTTGCGTCGGTAATTTACTCGTAGCACGAAATAAACCACCGTTACCTTGACTACTCCCCTGCCGAGTGTTTCCGTGAGTTTTCACGGTTGCGTTTTTATCGCGCTGTATCGCGTCGTGCCATCGCGAGGAAGGGGAGGAAAAGGGAGATCGCAGCTGGACGGGAGGGGTTTCCGAGGGTTTGTTTGTGTCGTGGTGGCGTCCTTTTAACGTGAGGCTGGTATCATCGCCTTTTTGGTGCCCCGTCGGGAGCGATGCGCGTTTCAGTTCCGCCGATCCACGTTTGCTTTTTACGTTTCCCTTTACAAGTCGGCGGATGAATTGAAGGAGAGTTCGAGATAGCTGCGAGAGCTCGTTCTGTGTACGCGGCTCTTACGAATACCAGTCTTATATACTACAACACATGTATGTAGTTTGTATAAACGAAATGGTGAAGTAGAAAAACCTTGGTAAAAATATGTGGTCTGATTAAAAATACTTTCTTTTTTTTTTTAAGTTAAGAATATTTCTCTCTCTCGTGCGTGCGCGAAAAAATTATTTTCGAAACTCGACGAGTTTGATGTTGATATGTTTCTCCTTCAAATCATCATATGCAAAGTGTGGCTTTTGCATTTTTCCGAGTGTTCCCACAATTGTGTCGATTCACTCTTATGACGCTATATACCGTGCGTTTATTTTATATTCCGGAAGTTTGTATGCGCGGTGTGCGACTGTGTGTGCCGTTTGCGACTTCCCTGGAACTCGGATTGCCCGCGATGCGCGCTTCTCTCACCCGTGCCCGGAAACTGCATTCGGGCGGCGTGAAAGATCGACGTTACCGTCGCGCGAGCGGTAAAGAGAAACTCGATTTTATTTTCAGATTTTCGTGGAAAATTTTGGAAAGATTTTTCAGAGACAAATATTTCTCAAAGCGATCGCATATCCGGTCGAGGCGGTCGTTTCGTCGTCGCAACGTCACGACACGAGTGCGTTATTTTCGTTATTCCGCGCTCGCAATCATTTCCGACGAACCGCGATGTTAAAAGAACAGTTGAAGGTCGTCCAATCGGGTGAGGGCAAACCTCCTCGTGGAATCGGAGTTGAACTGGTTTCGCTCGACCGCGTAAAATTTCGGAATATCCCGCGTGTGCTGACTGGGGCATAATCTAATTTTGAAAGTTGCACGAAAGTTGCGCTCGGCAAGGCAAACAAGAGGCGGCAGAATAGTTCTCGCGAACCGATTTTTCCGGAATCGAGACGGGCATTCTCTCTCTCTCTCTCTCTCTCGGGTTTGGGACTTTGGGAAGCGCCGTAACATTCTTGTTACACGTAAAGATCCTTCGTTTCGTTTCCTCGGGAAACGATAGTTCCGACGATAGTTCGCCTCATCTGATAACGGTGATATTGTTACAAAGAAAAGTCCCGGGTGAGTGTTGCCCACATCTATACTCGCTTGCAGAGTAGCGCGTGGTTGCTTCCACGAAACGTTTTTTAATCGAGTAATTCGAACAGACTAGGAAAGGAGAATTCTTAGCGATTTAAATCTCGCTCTTGTTCGGTTTGAGGCGATGTTTTATTCGAAGGAATCCGTAAACGGGCGGGGGTGTCTGAGCAGCGTTACACAGTTCCATTCCTAATTCATTAGCTGTGGAATCTCGCCTCGTAACATTTACACATTTTCTCGGCGCAACCTCAGGTAGGAAGTTCCAACTGTATTTTCATCAGGTCTGTAAGAGCAGTTGCGGTTGCCTTTACTGGATCACTGGATGCTGTCGAGAGAAGAGAGTTTCGCATTTGCACAACGCACAAATACGAACATTCAAATACGTAATTCAAACCAAACAGGTCAGCCCCCCGGGCGGTACTTTCTGTTAATTCTATTGTATTGACGCATCGCGGGGAAGTGTCTAAAATCTTCAAAGCAAACTGTGTCGAATAACGTATTGAAAGCTCAAAGTAACGACATAATTTGTATATTTCGACATAAAAATATACGTACCGGGACGTCCGTGAAAAGATACGGTCCGCGCGTAATGTGGCCGAGTCGAAACGTTAATTAGGATTAAACTACCCTCTTCGGACGAGATGTGTGTATTATCGCCGGCAAGCTTTCGCGCAGCCAATGACCGGCTAAACGCGCGGATACTGAGCTTCATCAAACGCTGGACCGATCAAAGGCCGCGAAGTCTCTGGCGGATACCTCTCGTTTGTTCGATTTGAGGACACGCCATTATCTCTCGCTCCTCTTATTAACGAGCTTTGTGGCATCCGACCGACCCGTTCCATTATTCCGAAACGATGCTTTCGTGATGGGACGCGCGACGCGACGGGGGATTTTATGAGACAAGGGACGAAAACCGTAGCGGCGGTATGTGCAATATCAGGTTTGTTCGACGTGTTTACGGATTCGTGCGTAATGCGCATCCCCGGCACACCGCAACACACGCCGCATACGCGACCGCGTACTTGTCCTCCGAATAGTATCGGTCTGCTGTAGGTGCACCTTTCATAAAGTCATTATCCCTCGTCGAGAGCGCGCGTCGATGCGCGTTGTGCCGCGCACATGGCCATCGATTATGCTATCCCCCGGTCGTTATCAATGTGCTTTCCAATATTGCTGTGTTCTATCTCCTCGCACTAGGTTGCCACTGTGTTTATTAAGTGTGACTGGTCGCACGGTGTGAAACCGACGCACAATCGGTGTCTCTTGGCGCTTTCCGAAACACAAGTCACGCTACAATAGCAAATTTATGTGTGCGTGTGTTCAATGATCCTCGAACTATTTAGTATCAACGAGTTCGATTCGATATGCGAAGTGAAGTTTTATCATCGTAAAAGTGATATTGATAGCGCGTATTCCGAAATCTGATATATTAAAAAGATCAAAGCCGCAGTGTCTGGTCTCGTCGCGCATCTTGCGCATTTTATACCGCGCTCGCTTTGCCACCTCGGCTGTATTTGCAGCCGAGTTATTATATGCATCGCCTTTAATTCTCTCGGAAAATTGTGTATGAAGCCGCCGCGGCTTTATATTCGAACGTACATACGTGGATGACTCCTTTCGTTTGTACATTCATTAAACTTCGAGTGTTGGAATTTGTGACAACTGACATAGTCGCTTTACCGTGAACGTATGTGCCGCTTTGTCGAATTGTTTTACAAATAAATTGAGGCGAAATCACACAGATCTTTTTCTCTTTTTCGTTCTCTTTATATAATATATTGCGTGTACAATCGATTTAAACAAAATGAAATTAAATTAAATCTAAATTACGAAATTAAAAGATTTGCGAAAAAACCGCCGAATTAAATACACGCGAATTTTAACATTATTATTAGTCACATGTGCGAAATTGTACAGCTTTTCGTATATTTCTCTCTATTGGTATTAATTAACGCAGGAATTTTCTTTTAAACATTACGAAGTGTTATATTTCCGTAATAATTTAGCCGTGCAAAATTATAGCGTAATTAAACTCAAAGAGTGCTCGAACACATATATTCGCTGCTATTCTCTTTCATGTCACTATTTGAAAGCGCTGATTAATCTATGAAATCAATAAACGAGAGAATGCGAATAATAATTAAATATTATTCCACTGTGTAGACACGCGCGCACAGTTGGATTCGAAATTCTCTGTCGACTTTCAATTGCACTCCCGGCGAACGGGCGTAGATTTGCGTCGTGTCGACATCGCCGCGCCTAAGGGTTAAATTGCTATATTCGCAGCGTGGCTACATGTATAGTATATACGTATATGCACGTTATGCAACCTTATCTTTAGTACCGTATGTGCGATCGCTAATCGTGATTTCGACGCGTTTGTGAGCGTTTATGTATTTCTCTCTCTCTCTCTTGCCATGCAACTTCGTATTCGTTTATTACGTTCATTTCACGCGCTATGTATTGTTCGATGTTAATTATTGAATAATATCGCAATTTCAAATTAGTGTGCTCATTTCTATACACATATAGTGTGCCTATATGTGTATAGAAATGTGAGGACATATTTATATATATAAATATATATATATACACACACACACGCGCGTAATTACAACTGACAAAATGCACAACTATCGTCAAATAGTATTCGCGTGACAAGAGATGTGTGTAATAACGCGTTATGTGCAAAGCGACGCGCGTGTAAAATACGAGGAGTGTAAGAACGCCCATAAATACGGGACGGGGATAACGATGGGATCCCGTAGAGTAAATATTAATGCGTTTAGATCTCGCATTGGCGCGCGCGCGCACACACACGCTCGAGCATCTGTGCGCGCGTGTCGACATCGGTGTCGTTGTCGACGGGATTAAGTTAAGCCGGTTGTCAGACGCGCCTCGGTGCGCGCGACCCGTAAAGTCGCTCGGATACGGATGAAAATGCGCTGTATTATTGATACACGCGCGGCAAGGTAAACACTTGCCGAGCGATGCGTGTCGTTCTCTCGGCGAGAAAGTCGCGGGCAAAAAGCTCTCGCGCGCTGGTTCTCCGAGTCATATTTACAGTGGAAAGATGCAGGATACCCGATGCGCAAACATGCATCCTCGTCACGCGCGAAGACACGTACATGCACACACACGTAGGGGGAATTCCCGATCTTAATTTTAATAACAAATCGCTTCTTACAAGAAATTCAAGTCGAATTTTTTTTTCTTTATATCCGAGAAGTTTCGCGAGAAGAATTTTTGGCATTTTACAGGCTATTTCATATTCAATTAGATATCTTGTTCGATATAATTGAGCCGCGAGAGAAAATTCTGAAAGAGTCGAACTCCACTTGAATTTAAACGAATAATGAGTTTCTGTTATTTAATTGGATCTCCGAACTTTACCCGCCCACAAAGCCGCCTGATTCTCAGGCCTTTTATCGGCGAGAACATTCGATAAGGGCCATTAAACACACGTATTTTAATTAAGACGAGATGGACTTTATTATATTTCGAAGTTAAATAATCCGTGATTGTCTTCGTCGACGTTTTGTTATTGATAAAAAAAAAAGAAAAGAAAAAAAAAAGAACATAGAACGGAGATATTATAATATCGAGCGGTGTTCGTCGCGAAGAACGTCGGGGAGAACATTATCGCACCCCCATAGTGTTTCCGTGAGGCTTTTTATCTCACGGGAGGTAGAAGGGAAAGACGGCAAAGCGCTCGAACGCCTCAACAGAGTCGTTCTGTCTACACACCGATGAACACACTCCAAGTGGTCTAATCGCGTTGGAAGTCAGCCTCCGGCGTGTATTTTTCCCTAACTTCGTTACGACCGCGGTTATTTGCTCGCGCCTGTTTGTGCATTCGTTACATCGGTTTGCGTGCTCCCTCCGACTTTTGACTTCGTTAGTTCGAGTTATGATTCGGAATCGCCGCAGGTGCGATTACGCCGCCTCGTGTAACACCGACGTAGTCGATGAAAGATAAAGTAAACGAACATCGCCGCGGCTAGCGGCACGCTAAGTTGTTAATGCACAGTTTTCGAACTCGTTCGAGTGTCATTTACTTTAACGTTCGCAGACTTTTTATTTCATGTATTTTATAATGTTACATTAAATTTAATAATTGCGAAAGGAAAATATAAATGTGACAGTATTCTATTGGAAATTGATATATTTAAAATATTACGCGAGCGCGTGCGTGCATATGTTCTTTTTTTTTCACGTTTCTCTGTAGAGATGTGAATTGTGCAAAGACCCCCGCCGTCGATGATAGCCGATGTGGCAAACGCACAACCATTTCGGGAAAAGCTAATTAATCTCACAACGGTCGTGTGGGTCGGGCAAACGTTAACTAACGCGCGGCTGAAGCGTTATCTTCGATCCGACATTCCGGATAATTGTCGCTGTTCCGGTCAAAAGTCAAGCCGAAGTGCTTCAAAGCCGGAGCGTGTTTGCGCGTAACCCGAGGCGAGCCGGAGGTAGCTAACCCTTTCCGAAAGGGATGAGGGGCGGCGGCAGCGGCGGCGGTAACGACGGTCGAAAACCGCGCGAATGGCGCGGGTTTGAGTCGTATTTACAGTCGAGATGCAGATACGCACCACCCGCGTGCAAACATGCATCGCCCGTATGTGTGCGCACCGGCCGAGCGAGCGCCAACACACACTCGGCCGCGGCTTCGAATCGCGCGACCCGCGTACAGACGGCGGGTGTACTTTTCCTAACGTCATTATCTTCGCCCGGGGAATTGTACGCGCATTCGTTACCTCGGTTTTCGCGTGTGCGCTTTCCTCTCCCCATTTTTCCTCTCCGCCGTCGTCGTCGCCGTAAAAAAAAAAAAAAAAAAAAAAAAAAAAAAAAGGAGAAAAAAAAGAAGAGGTAAAAGAACGAAACGCGATGGAGGAAAAGGGCGCCAGCCGGGCACGGCGGGGAAAAAAATGGCCGAATCGAAACAGCCCGCGGCGCTGACGCCGCTCACCCTGTCGTTCATTGTACTCTCCTCGCGGTATACATAATACATGCGCGCGGGTAATATTAGTACCGGCGAACGCGACGACTCTTTTGACGAGACGTCGTTATACGCGACGGCGCTTTTTCTCTTCCCCCCTCACACTCCTCACTTGCCCGGTGAATTTTCTGTCCCTTCTCCGCGAGCGAGCGAAATCCTCTATACGATTTTTTTCAATGGCCCTCTTTCGAGAGAGTATTAATTTTCTTGTCGTTCGTCGCCGGAGGTAAATCTCATCGCGCTTCGTTCGCGCGGTAGCCTCTTCTTCTACTTTTTCTTTTTTCACTTTCTTAAACGATAATTAACACGCGAAAAAGATGCTTCGTTGCTTCCATCGTCATTTTGAAATTGCTTCGATTTTGAATTATCATCGAATTATATTGTGTGTCGTAATAAGAATTTGATTTGAGGCTTAATTGTTGTCAGTTTCCACACGCGTACATGCGTTACGACACACAGTTTGTACTCTGTTCGATTCCTGTTGATGAACGCTGTAGCTTAACGATGCCACAAATAATGATCGAGCCGCAGGAAACACTCGATCGATCGGCACTTGACGGCGTGCGTGCGTCATTAACGAACTGTAATATCACTTCTGCGAAATCTCGAAGGTATATCGGCAGCTCCGCGAAGTGATCAATTAGAACGCCGGACGCTTCAAGGATGCGACGCCGCCCGAAGCTTGGGAGAAAGAATTACTACATATCGTCGCGTGCTTGTTGCATGTCTCGCGCGCGCACGTTCCGCATCTCCGGAGTTTTCTAACGAGCGATGTCGGGCGCATTAAAAAGGTTCATCCGATTTAAACGAGCCACATATCGCACGGAATTTACGCCCTTTCTGTCGCCGCGGATTGCATAATGCGCTTCTTGCATTTTTCATAAGGTATGCGCGCGCGTCAAGTGTCACGGGTGGTGAATGGAAATACGGTTTCTGAAAAATTTGACCTGTCCGCGTATCTTTTTCAAATTTAAAAAATATGCGCATATCGTATTTTTTTTTAAGAATAAAATCATGAAGGATTAAAACAAAATTGTCGAAAATGTTTTAACAAACGCAAACTCCCTCTTCTCTCTCTCTCTTTCTCTCTTTGTACGAATGAATTTTAATCGAAACGGGGTTCTTTTATTATTCACACGGAAATAACACAACGGCTCTGTGCTTGAATGCAAAAGCGAAACAAATAATACTTTTATTTTCTATGGGGAATAGGGGAGATTCTTATTGAAATAAATGTTAATACTTTGGTACATGCGACCGGATTATTTTCACTGTTTATTATCGCTTCCAACATTTATCACACGTGATTTATTACACATGATGTCTCGCGCGAGACGTGTGTGCTGTCTCTCTCTCTTTTGATAGATTTAACGAGATTTAGCGAGATCTCGTTCTGTATGCATCTCACAAATTCGATGTGTAAAGCGCAGACTGCAAATTTTCAGCCGCGCGTTATTACAGCCAACACCTTTTGAGACTCCTCGGGCCATGTGCACATAATTTAATAACGGTCGAATTCCCCGCGCTTTTTGACGCGACGGCGGAGGCGGCGGTGGCTGTGTTTTCCGCAATATTCGCAATTTTCACAAGATACGAGAGAAAAAGAGGATTCGACAAACAAGTCGACGAAATTCGCGCATACTTACAAACAATAGAGAGAGAGAGGAACCTGCGAAAAGTCTCCTCTTTCCGCCGACCCGGCTGTATTATTATATTTTATCTTTCTCACTCCACACTCACTGGCCTTCCGTTCTGTCCGCAACTATGTCGAGAGATCGAGAGTGAGCGGAGTCTTCACTCGGGAGTAATTAAATCGAGTTCGCGTTGTGCCTTTAAAGACTTTGAAAACTCGCGCCGTAAATTACGCGTGCCGACGCTCACGTCGGCCGCGCGCCACTGCCTTTGCCGCCGTTCGCTGACGAAGAAAAACGAGGCGCAAATATTAAGCCGAACCGCGCGGCCATATGATGTACAGGGCGTTTCACATTCCACCCTCGATGCGTGATCGAGAGTAGCCGACAAAACCGCGGAATATTTTCGAAATTAATGTTCCTGAATTTGCGAGCAATAGACTTGATTTTGCAGCTGATTTAATTGAGAGAGTTTCTACAAATTTTTAATAACCGAGTTGTCGCCTGTACACGACAAGATATAAATTTGAAACATCCTGTATATGAGTACTACATCTCCTTCCAAGTTTCTTCTCTATGGCCAGCATGGCGCGCACCGTGGACTTTTCTGGTAATGACTCTTTGGCCCTTTCAATGTGCCGCCGTTTACCGGAGTTATTGCCGGCTGACGTTCCCCTCCCCCCGTCGGGCAATCCCGTCCCTCTTCTCCATCGGCAACCATCGGAAAGTAATGCATCAGGGTAACTGTTTCGCGCTGGGATATACGATCTCAAAGGGTTAAATGGAACTCCGGGATTTCCAAAAGTGTGTTCGACGGAGGGGCTGCCGTTATGAGGCAGCCGAGGAACTCCGCCGTGCTTTTTTCTTTGATAATACATTGATATCTTTCTACTGGATATTACACGGGGAAACTGATGAAAAATTATTGTCGGCGCCTTTTGTGAATTACACGAGAGAAATATCACACGATCTCTCGAAAGAAATCGCACGCGAAAAAAAAAACTTCTGCGTAACTTATTTATAATTAATTGATTTCACGCACGCGGTTTGTCTTACATTTGATAAAGTAATAAGTTGGTTGAGACAGTTTCGGCAAACGCGAAACGAGATGTCGTAAAGAGGCGTTAACGAACGGACTAAATGTATTTTCGCCGCCGAAATTTCTAATATCAAGTCTTTCAACGTTATAATCGTCAAGACGAGCGCAATAACTTCGCGCCGCCTTGATGTTATATAAAGCTACGGAGTCAGCCGTTTCACGTTTAACACCTTCGCCTCTGCGTTAAATGACGACGAGCGCACCTCTAAGCTACACTGATACGCTGAAAACGGCGACAACGTATATTTCGCAGCGACGCGTTTAATGCCCGCTTATCCCGTGACTTTTGGCCGCCGCCGCCGCCGCCGCCGCCCACCCGCCCGCGTGAATTCTACAGCGTTAATTACGAATGCGATATATACCTACATTGCGCGCAATGCTGAATTTTCACTATCACATTTCCGCGTTCGAAATTCACGTAATTTCCGGACAGTTTATTGCAAGCAAAACACAAGCAAATCTCTCGGAAATAAAAGCGTTTCGTGCACTGAGTAATATACAAAAGAATAATCAGCGCAATTTTGAAAAGCGAAGAAATCGAGTCGTGATTTTTTTGCGATTTTCTACGATATCGGAACGGTTTTCTTTTCTTTTTTTTTTACGCACATCAAAACGGTGCTTTTTTGCTTTGGACATTTCACGGCAAACGTGCGAGTCAAACGCGGATAATCAAAAGTGGTCTTTTTCAAAAGGCACATACGAGATGTGTCGGCGACGAAAGGCAATTTTAAGTGGGATCTCTCTCTCTCTCTCTCTCTTTAGCGTCGCTCGTATAATTACAAGCTCCTTTTACCGGCGGCAGCTGCGCCGCCGTGCGCGCGAAATAATCAGATGAATTTCAAACCTCGCGGTTTGCGAAGTGCGATATGCATGTTTGATGTGGATAACAAGGGCGCGCCGAATGGAGGCGGATGGAGTTTGTATACGTTTTAACGCAGTTAACGGCGTAATCGCCGCATCGCGCGCGGTGTTAACGTAACGCGGGCGTGTCATTACGTGGCGATTTTAATCGGGCACCGAGAGAGCGTTTCAACTTCGCAAGTCAATTACACATCGATATCGAAGCGGCTTTGAACGCGATTCTCTCTCTCTCTCTCTCCCCTTCCCCCTTCCCTCTCGTGTAATTACAGATACGGCAGACACAAAGCGCCGGGGATACGGACCGAATCGTTTTCATTAAAAGCGAATCGAAACGGCGGAAAAGATCCCGCCAATCGATCTCTCTCGCTTTCTAACGTCGTAAAATCGCGTCGTGTCTCGATTGTCGTGGAGAGACTGCGCCGCGCGTCTCCATCCCCCGGAGGAATATTTCATTCTCGCGAAGTCATACTGTCGATAGCGAAATGCTCTCTGCATAAATTCCACCGCTGATGGCGGTAATCGAAAGCGATTATTATCGAATACATTAATCACGTGGATTTCTTCTGTCGAGATTTACATAAAAAAGAAAAAAAAATACACCGAGCAGCGTGCGTTATTAGTCGTTTTTTTTAGACACGTACGCATCCTGTACACGCGTCGTTATATCTTTTCAGATCGAATTTTGATATTTTTCACATTTTTACCGTAACTCGGTGTATTAAGATACTACTTTGCGACGTAAAATAAAATCAAGCGTCAATTTATTACGCCTCAAGAACCCGTCAGCTACGTCAAAGTGCACTTTAAGTGCATGCAACGTGAATCACCATCATCGCGTTTCTTTATGATCCTTTGTCAATATCTCGCCGTCACGGCGAGACATTCTTGTAATTGCTTCTCCTTGCCTCGCGCGCAATGACGGGGCGCGCGCGCGCGCGCGCTCTCAGAGTGCACGCGAAAAAACTTCTCGCCCGTCGCATCTGCTTTGCCGGTCCGTAATCGGGCGACGGCTTTGACGAATCAATCAGTCGGGCCGCGCGGTCGCCTCGTCAGGTTCTGCAATTCAAATGAGAATTTTCCATGGGCATCGCGCGCGTAGTACCACACGCTCGCGCGCCACGCGCGCGTACGGGAGAAGGCCTTTAACTCGCGCGCCGCGTTCGATAAAGCGAACTGCATCCAGCTGCGTTATTACGGGATGAGTCCGCATATCTACCGCCGTTGCTCTAAAAGCCCTCCGATCTGTACTATTACCCCTTCTCCGATGCTTTTAACCGCATCGAGCACCGGGACGCCCGGGAGTACCACTACCGATAATCCTTGCTAACACGCCGGAAGAAATTTTCGGAAATTGTATCGACAGAACGTATACGCGACAATTTTTACTTGAGTTCGCTGACGATATCACCGCGGACAAATATAAAATCTTGATTTTTCTGTCTTTGTTTTTTTTTTTTTTTCGAATAAAATAAAATTCATATCACACCGCGTTAGCCTTTCAAATCACTGAAAATGCTCGACGGTGTAATTTTGCGAATTTATCCGCGCGCGAGTTGCAGTGTTTTATATTCGCGTAAAACAAAAAAAAATCCGTTATTGACGTAAACAACCAGTTTCGATTACCGGATTACATCGTGGGCCAATCCTTAGAAGTGTAAGACCGGTGCCGAGATATAGCTTCAGGCACAGTAATCTTAGCCACTTTGTTACTCGGTATCGGAGACAGGCTCGAGTTACACACCCGGGTTGTACTACACCTTTCGCGATACTTGTTATCTCGTTCTAGAAGTCGGGACAATGTGGCGCAACTGATCGCTCGGAATATTGTTCGAATTTGCTTGCACCTCCGCGAGATCGAAATCATCTCTCGCGGCAAGAAAAAAAAAAGTAAAATAAAACAAATGCATGCAAATAAAATAAAAGTGTCAGAACGGTACAAGATCTGTACATTTTTAAAGCTTACAAATTTATATGAAGCTCCTCACACATATGACGTAAAAGATAAAACGCGGTTTAATTTATTATTCTTACGAGATAAAAACTTTGTTCGATTATCAAGAACTTGGGGACGCGCGCCGCAACTATTATTACCGCGTCGCAAACTATTATTCGGCACATTACGCGCGACTGTTTCGCGATTTTAACCACGATTCGAAAATTGCTGTAACTATTCCATGTAGCGTTAGTATATTAATACGCGCGACTCTGACGACAAGTAGAGTCTGAACACTTCGCGTCAGCGGACTACGAAAACACGGAAAACGCGTGAATCGGTAGGGCAGAGTCGCAACATCGCGGGGAAAAGCAATGCGCTCGTTTGGTGCATCCCAAATGCGACGCCGGGCGCTTTCCACGAGGTGGGCGTTACACCACGTACGACGAAATTTATGGTGTAAGCTCCTTCGAATCGACGTGCGCTTTGCTGAAATTCTCGAGTGATCAGTGTGTAGGAAGTTCGCCGGATATTCTGAATTCCTAATGCAATTCACGTAGAGACTAGAGCGCCTGTGGGAAATGTACCCGCGACATATATACGTGTGTGTGTGTGTGCGCGCGCGTGTGTGTCGACAAAGATCGCGGCAAACCCCGTACCTACGTAGATTTTCCTCCCCTCTCTGCAAGAAAGCTATAAAGCGGGCAATAATCATCGTCGGGGCGAGCGGAAATTCACGGCCGTGCGACAAAAAAGTTAACCAGCTTCGGGCCGAGTTTCTCCGCTCGTTACGATTCCATGTCGTACGTCTTGACTCGGATAACATCGTGCAGTTTCCGGATGTAATAAGTGGAATCATTCTGCGGGAGAGAGAGAGAGAGAGAGAAGGGGGGGAAGAGAGGAAGAAACTCCCGAGACCGTTCGACGCTTCAGATAAAACGGAAGCTCTTTGCGCGCTTTCCGCCGCGGCGCTTTTAGAAGCGCGTCGGTTAAGAGCGTCGAGCGAGACGTTCCAAAATAGGCAGATGCTCGAGAGATTTTTTTCTTTTTTTTTTTGTGAGTGCGGAGAGGAGAGAGAAAATGTCGCGAACATGAACCCACCAGGGGTCCTTAATATTACACAGAGTTCGGGCTCAATTTCGTCGCTCCCGGTCTCCCGGGCTTTGCTCGCCGAGTCGTTACGACTTTCTAACGATGCACTTTTTCCAATTATAAAGTTGTGACGAGGAGAAAAACGTCGCATTTCGCCTGTGAAGACCAGAGCGGATGAAATTAGGTCTTTCCGATTGAGTGATGATTGTTTTTTTACCATTGTATTTTAGATCGTTTTCCGCTTTGCACGCGTTTTCACGTAAAAAAACGTTTTACATGTGTGTTTATTTTTATACGTACGAAGCAATTTCTCATACACACGAGACCGAGAGAGTCGCGCGGGAGTAGAAAAATTGGCGTGTTTCGTAACTTGCCGAGTTGTATTTTATCAATCGTGCGTTATACAGGGAAACATACTCTCTCGAAGGCGCCCGAGCGTCGGTGAGAACACGAATCGCGCGCGGCGCGTGTAAATAACGGCGAATTTGTAAAACCGCCGATCCATTTGCGCGGCGCTCGAGCGTGCCGAAGTCGTCGCTAACCTAATACTTCCTTGGAATTACGTTACGTCGCGTCGCACGGCGCCGATAGCTTTCGACCGGCTAGCAGTAGCTGCCGACGACGACGACGACGTCGACGATGAGGAGGGGATAAAAGCAAAAAGGACCGTTGGCGGTGCGAGCTCACGTCTCTCTGAGAGCGAATATAAAGCAAAAGCACTCAGTGCGTTTCCGTTGTCGGGGACCTCTTCACGCCCACCAGGGACGCAGCCGAGATCCATAGATGCTCTCCCCCTGCTTCCTCCCCCTTCCATCATATTCTCCATCCCCTTTCTACACACACGGCTCACGCACGTGTTTCCTATACGCGAAAGAACGACGTGTTCCTCTCGCCGAGGCGCCGTTTGAAAAATTTAATGTAAAGCTCTAACTCTCTCGGTGTTGTACCGACTGAAGGATTAAGAGCAGAAAGGATCGGTGATGCGAGAGGGTGAGGAGGGGCAAGAGGCCACTGTAGAGAAATACCTCGGGTATTATGCCACACGGCGGCGGGGTTTGCATTAAATGAGCAGCGGTGAATATACCAGTCTGGAAAAAAAAGAGAGAGAGAGAGAGAGAGAAGAAAAAAACATAAAGCCCGCGCGGAAGCTGTAAAGCTGGAGATGGGACGCCGCGCTATTGCTATCGCTACTGTTTTAAGGGGCGAGACCGAAGGGGCGGGAGAGGGAAACGAAGATGAGGGCGCTATGAATGGGCGATGAGTAGGAAGTCCGTGAGAGGAGCGACGGCAGGGGGCGAAATGAAAATTAAGGGTCTCGGACGGGGAAACGGCGACGAAGAGAAATCCAGTGGATTACGAGGGAATCGGTTTTTCGGGTATTAACTCGGGCACGCGTGCCACCGACACGCGTACGTACACACTCGCTCGCGGGATGAGTTATTGTTTTTTCTTCTTTTTTTTTCCAACGGAGAAC
>QVNV01025972.1:0-17860 GCA_014825455.1 Pseudomyrmex pallidus | reverse complement strand
CGCTGAACAGAACGGCTCGCACTTCCGGACTCCCGCGGAAAACGCGGCTTTTGTGGCGAGGGAGGAGCGGCGCGGATACCACGTCACAATACATATAAAAATTGTACAGATAAAGTGCGCGTGCCGGAACATCTTTTAATTAATTACTTTCACGATTTTAAGGTCAGTTTTTCTCAGCGGAAATTTCAGATTATCATTATTTGTAATATTTCGATAACTATGGCAATTATATTATTGATTGAAGAATGTCATATAAATATCTCATTTAAATACAAGTTGAAATATTAAATTAAAATAAAATTTAATTTTAATTTAATATTTCAATTAAATACCTAATGTTATTCCGACAAACATATAATTATTTTTTAATTACGCTACATAAAATCATCGAAAGTCAGGAACTGTATGCCGTTGCGTCACGCGAGAAGCTCGTTGCGCCGTGAAGTTACGTTTCGTTGTTCTCCCGTCGACGTCGAAGAGTCCGCATTTTGTCACCAAGAGTCCTTCTCAACCGAGAGAACTGAAGAAAAATAGAGCGACGGCGTATTTTACGACCGACGTATATAGTTGGTCACCATGGCGACCAACTGAGAACTGGCATAATGAAATCCTGGAAATCCCGCGGATGTAGAAAAGTGTGCGGGGGTGAACACCGTGTTCGTTCTCTGACGGGTCCGCGGACCCCGATTTTCCTTCGAAGTAGAAAGCTTTCAGAAACCCGATCGGAACCTGGGGCTCGCCTGCATCCGCCTGCGTCGCGAGAAGAACTCTCTCTTTCTTTTTTTTCCCCTCTTTTATTTCTATCGAGACGGACTCTTCGAGCCCGTTCCTTCGAGAGACGGCGTTAGATCGCGCGAATAGATCGGACGACGTCGCCGCGACTCTTTATTGCCACGCGGATGGTTTTATGAGATCCTCCCGGGGATATTCAGTCGTTATCGCAAAATTCAATTAGAGATAGTTTAAAAGGTTCAAGATCGCAATTAAGTGACCGGCCGAAGGTCGTCCGCGCTTCTTCGCCGTGCAAATCCCACTGAGGGATTTATTAGTTTTAAAAACGTTTAAAAGAGAGAGAAGTCTTCGAACTCACGTTCGAAAAGAATCGCGCGCACGCTCGCTCGCTTCGACGGAGAGTAAATTAATAGCGTTATTTATGGATAAAGGACTGCCATGCGCCCGACACACACACACACATATCGCAAAAAGCATCGGTATAAATTTCTGGTTCAGACGCGCGCAACGACCACGTCCTCGTAATCCTGTTGTACAATCCTGGCAATAGCTTCTCCTTAACAGGGACAAGAAAACCTGCTGGGACGTATGGCCGGTCCGCCGCAGTACGATCTATGAAATGTAATAGCGCCAGCGCCACACAAGCGGTATTAAATTTCAGGGGATTTCATTTGTCACCGAAGGCGGCAACAAAACAGGTGGCGAGGGCGTTGAACTGAGTCAAGAAGCCTTGGTGTTTCCACGTTATTAACTCGGCAAATATTTTTCTGTAGCATTTTCATACAATCGATTGTCTGTTATTTAATCAATCCCTCGAAAGCGCTATTCGTGTTTATAATATGCAAGGATTCGCGCCTCAATAGAACAAAATGAGTGCTCACTTGATTTCGATTCGCGCGATTTAAAATCAGTTGCGCAAAAATAGAGACACTCACGAAATGGCCCCCCTGTGGAAAATTGAATTTTATTTAACGTCCGCGGGCAGTGTATCGCGCGCGCGGATTGCGATTGGAAAATTGCCAGATTGCATCTCTGTGAATGAGTCGCCCTCAGGAATCGGCGCAAACGCTCAACAGTAGCGCTTCGCGAGTGTCAGGTGTACCGAGACCCGGGGCCGCAAACTGATTGAATAAATATATTTAATCTGCGTTCTGTATCGGCGAATGTTCTACGAATTGGAAAACATCGAACACGCTCGTGCAAATGACCGGCGAATAATAACCAAGGAGTTTTAGCAAACGCGACGAAAAACAACAACCGCGTCCCAGTTTCCAGCGGGAGCAATTTAGATTTGTGTAGCATGGCATCGAATAGAAAATTCGCTGGAAAACTGGAGGACCAGACAGATTTTTCGAAATGCTTTTCGAAGAAAACCGCCTATTCGTTTTTCTATTGTTATCTAAGATACGAACCGCCAATAAGAACGTGTTCGATATCATAGTAGAGTGTTTACAATTTTTCGAAATAATAAGAATAACAATAAAAAGGTAACTTTCTAACGTTTACATTCATTTTTCACCGTTTAACAATTAGCTTTAGAACGAAATTAAAGATTATTGCATAACACATGTGTGTGTGTGATCAATTCTACGAAGCTGCATTTATTGATCGTTAGCACACACAGTGTGTATTTTCTATCTCGAAATTTAGAACCTCTCGAGCGACGAAAGAATTTGCTCAGGAACGCGCGACCGAGCCTCTTCTCTCCGATAAAATCTGTCTGGTCCTCCAGTTTTCCAGCGAACTCGACACATCGATCACGTGCACGCCTAATAGCAGCACGTGTTGGTGATTACGCTCGGGGGACTGCGGCTAGATCGGGTCTAGGTAATTGCTCGAGCACCGCCGATCCGTACTCGCCGGTCCACCCCTTGAGCCCGGGCCTTCCGATGCGTTGCATCTCGTACCCTCCGTTCACATACGCGCGCGACGTCCGTCGACGGTGCAGTCTCGGTACCAACACGATTGATTGGTTAACATGTCTGGTTCACCTCCAATCTGTAGCCTTGATTATCTATCTCTCAACCCTGTCCGCAGCTTATCGAGTCCTCCCCGAACCGTTTTCTCCTTCCGCTCCGTGTTCCCTCGACCTCCCCCGTTACGCACCGTATCATTCAAATTGCGGTATTAAACTCCATCTCAGCGCCGCTCATCCTTGCTCCTCTTGTCGTGCTCCGGAATGCCACGTCGTCGGGGTAAAAGTCGCGCGTTTTACGTGCGCCAACGTAATTGAACGATCCCCATAACCCGTCGTCCGGAGAAAGTATCTCTCCTCTCTACCCCTTTTCCATCTCATCCGGTCTACACAATCTAGAGATTCTTTTGTTTATAGATTTACTAAATCTTCTGATTAAAAAATATACGTATGTATATAAAATGTAAATATTATTACTGTTATTTTTGTTGTTATAGTCTTCTCTTTAAATATTTTTCTCGGGCTTGCAAAAGATACAGCTTACACAATCTGAATATTCTAACTTCGCTATAAATAAAAGTTTTGCTCGCTAATGGCGAATCAAATGGAATTATTTTGTGTTATTTCAAACAATAGCGAAAATTTTTATTTACCCGTTTAGTTTTGTAACGAAGCTTTCTCGAAATGGTTTGTTTTTTCAACACCTGTACATTGGATCACAAAGATATAAATATGAGTTATTTTTTCCCGATGCGATATTGTCTATTGTGTGCGTGTATATGTGTTGTGATTATCGCAATTTTTTAATTATTTTATACATGTTATATAAAATAATTAAACTCTTTTATATGTATGTCGTGTACGGCATACTTGATTGTTTGCCTATACGTGTATCGAGTATATAGTATAGAGTTCGATCAGTTTAATCTTTTCTTATCGGCTGTATTTCGTACAACCTCGGAAACGTCAATGGATGTTCTTTGGAGGGTGAGTTTATTTCCCAAGAGGAATTTGTGCTTTTTTTCGTGGCCTGACTACTCCGCTATTACTCCGGCATAAGGGGACGGCGACTTCTCTAGTGGCCAAAAATTTCGTGATCGAGAACTTTTATCGCAAACTTTGATGGGATTTCTATCGTTTCGCGACGCGAAACATATTTCGCACAATCCTAAACTAGTTTTTGCGCGTAACGCTACCTTTAAAACAAAATGTTTGCACACACACACACACTGTGACACCAAAGATCGTTTGTGCGGCATACTTCACGTATTTTGATAAAATATTTTAATTTAGCGCAATATAAAATGAGAAAACAAAGCATTTATCTTTTAATCGCTGTTTAAAATTTTAATTATAAAATAAGTAGAATATTAAGAATTCTTTTTCTGGAAAGAATTGTGCAGAAAGAAAGAATTTAAATAAACTCTCAGCGAGATGTAAGCAAGAGTATACATATACAAATCGACTTTGTCGGAGGCACTTGACGAATATTCCCGACGTGGCGTTCTCGATACACAATCTTGCCGCAAAGAAAGCGTCGTCACCCGCAGGTGGAAACACTCTCAAAGCCACTCCCTGAAGTGTGGCGGAAAATGATACGCCAAGTCGTGCCGATGCCTCATGAAAGAGAGCGGAACGAGGTCTCGATTCTTCTCGCACCCCTTATCGCGCTTTGGGTGCCAAAGAGAGGAACAGCTTTGCACGCCCGGCTAACAGCGCGGTTGTATGCATGAACGACTATTGAAGTGCGAGAGAAAGAGAAAGAGAGAGGAAGAGAAAGAGAGAGAAAGACATGTAATACTTACCACTTAGGCGGAGTTGCCTTGTGACCAGACAGTCGGAAGGGCGTCTGGTGTCTCAAGAGCTCCTCTCACAGAGTGAAACGCGCCGCGCGTCCCTCGCTTGATTTGCCAAAAAAGAAAAAAAAAACAAAAAACTCACTCGAGCGCTTATGCATATGCATATCTACATGCGCCAACGGCGAATACCTACCTTCACGCACGCATCGCGATACGAAAGAAACCGATGCGCCCACAAACCGAACTCAAACACACGCAACAGCAAAATTTCATATGCGAAAACAATCGTGTTTTTTTGTCAATATTATTGTATTCCCGAATTTTTATATCTCGGTCCATATCAAATTTAAAAAACGCGATCAATAAATTCTGGCACACGTGTGTGCAAAGTATTTTATTGCGCAAGCAAACGGATATATATAGATATACTTGCGGCCGCGAGGCAGCGCGTATTTCATATACATATATATATAGTGGTGTATATTCGCTCGTAAAAAACCCTCGGAAACTAATTTGAAAAGTGTTTTCTTTTCAATGTCCTCGACTTTTACGCTTAAATACGTAATAAAGACACGTGTACGTACTTTCACTTTGGCGGGGAGTACCTCCTCCGCGTACCGTAAATCCACAACGATCGTTATGCATTGCCCATCGCCAAAGTATATCATCCTTAGATGGGGACCGGCTGACTTCGATCCGACGACGTACAGTGAAACCTGTCTCGGAGACGACGCACGTCATTGGCGGAACCGGGAGGGTTGCGTACTCGAGACGTTTCATTCCAAGGTTGAAAAGCGCCCCGGTGGATTACCTTTACAAAACACGGCGGTATCTCGCGGGTCGCGCTGATTCCCATCGAGGGACGTGGATACAATTTTATGCTCCGCTCTCTAAAAAAAAAAAACAAAATAGCGAGACGCTTTAACGGAACCGGCGAATAAAGAAAAAGAGCGTGTTCGAATTCTAATTCCATACGTTTCAAATTCATAGATCAGAGATTAGTTTAACCCGGAGAATTTACGTCAAGTACGTAGATTCGCAAATATTGTCAGAAGGTCGAAACGAATAAAATTGCTCTCAAAATGTAGGAGACGATGAAAGAGTTCGTCGAAATAGGATTTTTTTTTTTCTTTAGATAAGACATTTTCCGATCCTCCATGAGAGTTCGTAGCAGTGTCACGCGTTTTCACTCCCGGATATGAGAGGAAGAGAGACGAGAGGAGAGCGAGTAGGACCCGGGAGCTGGAAAATAGCGGCGGCAGCAGGGAGAGTCTGGAATTTCGCAAAATTTAAGCCTGCCGACATCCATCACTGCGCGCGACAGTCCTCCCGTCGCTTCAACGTCAGTCTGTGTCGCTCTTTTTAGATTTGCCAGAGCGCACGAGTCGGCACACGCATGCATACGTGAAGCCGCAATAGCTGTAACGCGACGTAAAATCCGCCGTTCGTCGCGCAGCCGGAAAATCGTTCCGCGAAATGACAAGCGACAATGTCGTTTGATCTTAAACGACCGGCAATGTGACACTATTGCTTTATCAAATTAATATCGTAGTGTTTTGCTTTTCCTAAATGCAAAACTTGAATTGTACATCATTGTTTCGAACCGGCTCGGAGATCTCGCGGCCTGAGTGCGGAGGGTGCGATTAGGAAGGTCCCGAGTTCTCGAATCCACACTTTTGGATTTTTCCGGGCTGGTCTCTTACTCAGTCGAGTATATCGATTGGAAAGCAAAATTGAATCGAATCCTCCAATCAATTTAAAGTGCTTATAAGCACTTCCGGGCATTAAAGAAAGGAATTAAATTGTTGGAGTAGAAACGATAGCGAAAGATTTTTTTATATTTTTTCAAATATTTAGTAATAAGCAAAAGCTTAACTTTTTTTATGACATTGTTTCGAATAAAATCTATTTTTTCCTCCTGTTTGCTTTTTTGTCACTCAGAGACTTGAACTGACAGAAATTACCTTCATAATTTTAATTAATCGAAAACCAACGGGATTCTATTGAGCTTCACGCCACACATAGCCTTGCGGGAAAAGATATTCACCATAAAGCCTATTACGGTTTTTTTTTATAAATACAGCTAGTATAGTCGAGCAGACCGATTGCAACTGACAGTCAAATTACAAAAGCGCGTATTACATTTTACGCTGGCTTTCAACCTGATACGCGTTACATCCTGCGCGCCCAGATTAAACCGACGTAAATAATGGAAAATTGCAACACTAGGAAAAAAAATGTATTTTGTCGCGCACACGCCAAAAGCATACATGTGCGAAAAAGCTCGTCTCGCTAAAATAGAGTACTCGGTATTGTCTAAATGTAAATGTTTTTGCAATCTTTTTGAGTTTAACGCGCGCGCATCGCGAATTAGCTGTCGCAACTACAAACAAATAAGTTGAAGTTTGTTCAAAAAAATTCAGATTCACGATTTATTATATTTTTTCTTCTCCAAGCAATGTTTTGTTACAACCAAGTTGTTGAAAAATGTAACACGTGCGCGATAAAAGTATCGAAATATGCTATAAAAAAAGAAAACTTGAAATAAAAAGGGTTACAGAAGCGTAGGGTTAATAAACGTAGAAATTGCGCGCGCGCAACAAGCGTCGTTCGTATCAACACCGCACGCTGTCACTCCATTGTTTCTGAGTCGAGTAACTAAACTTTCGACATCCAGGACCGCACGCGACTAACCTCGTCAAAAATTCAAAAAATTCACCAGTGCGCGATTCGATCAATTTGAATCACGATGTCTCACTCGGTCAGCGGACGAGATTTCACTCATCGCGTTCACGTAAGAGAAAACGATATAATTTCACGCTGCAACGTGATAAGGCAACAGCGTGTAATACAGGCCGAACACGGTGTGTGTGTGTGCGATAATTAATTCTTTCGCGTCCCGATTCATTGTTTGCAGATCATTACTCATCCCGCGTCAGGTTCTGTCTTACGGAGATTTCGTGGATAATTGTTGCTTTCATCATCCGGACCGCCTGATTATCGTGCGACGCGATTCGAGATATTGTTACACACGTTAATACAATATCGTAGTTGTCGCGTTGAGCCAGCTCGTTCGATCGGAAAGCTATATAATGGCGAACGTTACGAGAGGTGAAAATAACAGATCTCACGTAAACGGTTCGCTACTTTTGAACCGCGACGCTGCGCGCAACGCTCACGATTTCATATCGCAAAACGATGAGAGCCAGTTGCTAGATAAAAGTTATGGAGACGGTTCTCCGAATGAAATATGCGCGTTTAAATTGGATCAGGGAAAGATTGATGAGCTCGCGAACGATTACCGCGCTGAAACGCGGTGCGTATCCTTCAGTTGCGAGAGCGCGATACAGAACGTACCTTACGAGAAAACGGTCAAGAATAATGGCGCCTCTCCGAGGAACGAGGATAAATCTCGATGTAAATCGACTCGTAAGAGAAAAATATGCAGCAAGATTCCCGACGGAGTTATCATTGATCTTACCAACGATACTTATGGCGTTTCTCGCAGTGGTGTTAGAATTAATGTTTCTGTGCACAGTTTAACGTCCAAAAAGAAATTCGTCGCAATACCAAAGTATGAGCTTTTTTTTTTAAATTTTAAGTAATATCAGATATTTGTATAAGAATTTTTTTTTTTTATAATTTTGAAACCTTTTTTCCCGTGTATATGTAAATTTCTTCAGGCTGCAATCACGATCGTCAATGCGAAATCGAAGCTCGAGTAGAAAAATGATTGGCAGGCCCGTGGTGGCTATATTTTATACCGACAATTACGGGAAAATGAAGAAAAAAACTCGGAGATTGGCGAAACGCGAGAGCAAAAACGATCAAAGAGAATTAATCCACCGATACGATTCGAATACGATTACTGGCGAAGCGAATCAATTAGAGGACACGTCAAACGAAAGATTATCTACAAGAGATGATTTTCCGAACGAGTTTATCGATTCCACCGTGTGTTGCCATCACAACGACGCTTTCGTCGACTGCAATAATATGCAATACGCCGCGGGGAATGTGGAAGAGACGTGTGCGAGGGAGCACATCGCGAACTTGTGCTGTTCGCTTTTTAACAAGAAGCATTCGGAATATCGCATCTGCGATCAAGAGTATTACAGCACCGACGTTGCCGATTTGAATGCGGAGATGACGGCTGATTGGACGGCCGAGGGCTTTCATCACGAGTGCGCGCGCGCGAAAGGATGTCGGTGTTTCTGCAAATATCATTGCGACATAAATATGCAACGCGACTGTTATCTTCCCACGATCTCTGCGCGAGCGGCAAGACTGTTCGAAAATTCCGTCCTGCCGCACGGACATCAAAGGAAACAGGTCGAGCGGTTCGAATCGGACGAGCTCCCGGCGAGCATCGCGCTCGAATACGCAACGGGAGAGCACGATGAATATTCGTCGTGTCGAGTTGAACGTGACGATCGTTGCGTGAACTGCGGGGCAGAAAAGAGCTCAGCTCGCGCGACGCGGAAGATGAGGGCCGCCGCCGATCTTGTTCGCGATTCGAGTGCCGCCGCGAATGCGGATACGTCGCGATGCGAAATTGATACGCGTTCTGGGAAACGCGAGCGGCGCACGAAAGAGGATGAGGAGGAGACGGCGAGAGAACGGCTGAATAAATCAGATTCGCTGAAAGCCGCTGACACGTGGGATGCACGGGACGCGAGCTCGAACGACTGCGTCGGAGTCCGCGTTGTCGCGGTGCCGTCGCGTTCCGACCAATCTCCCGAGGAAAAAGGCGAATTCCTACGTGAAGTAGTGGATTCAAAGTGGAAGCGGGGCTCCATTGAAACTGACGCCCAACAATTGGATTACAAATGGAAGAGAAGAATCGCGACCGTAGACGCTGGCGCGCGCGCGAGTGTGGATTTCAAAGGAAAACGTGATTCCAGGTGAGAGTGAGATTTGAATGAGATATGGTCGCGCGATAAAGTTTTTTTTTTTTTTTTTTTTTTTTTACTCTTTTTACTTTTCTCTCTCTCTTCCGTCGTTGTAACGTCGACTACGTCTAACAGATATAAATCGGAAGAGGCGATTCGTGTCCAATTGCGCGAAAGCGCGAAGATAAGGAAACGCGAGAGCCTGCAAATGGTCGAGGCAACGTTAGTATCCCCCCGCCTGGTTTTGGCGCTGCAGCGCACATCCATCCCCGATAAAGAGAACAGAATTCTCTCACATCCTTTATTTTTCTCCCATCCTTTGCTTCTCCGCGTCGCTTTGAAAGTTATTCCCGTATATCAAAACTCTATCTCGATCTATTTTTATTCCGCGGAGCACGTACGCTTTTATTATTTTCTCGCACGGAACACACTCACCATTTCGGGGGATTTAATGAATCTGATTTACTTCGCGAGAGTGCGTGTGTTCCAAACTAACGTGTGTATTACCGTAATATTTTTAGTAATTTTCTTTTTTTTTTTTTATGGTGTAGCAAATTCGAGAGACGTATTTACTTTTGTTTCCTATGTATTTCCGTTTTAATCAGTTTGAAACTCTTCCTCGCGAAACTCGAGATTAAAAGAAGTATATTAGATCTTTGCGCGCGCGGCACTCTGTGTGTAATGCAAAACATGAGGGCTTTGCGTAGCGAAGTTCTGCGAATGTTGGCAGGTCACAAACAAGGAGCGACAATGCAAACGCCGACGGCAAACGTCGCGAGACGCGCGATTACTCTCTTTGGACGAGTTTACAGATGGGCAAAATTTGGTCGCAAATGCAAGACGCGTGCAAGAACGTCGTAAAGCTTGCTGCGACGAGTGTCGGCCGTGCTGTGAAGGATGCATCTAAATCGGTACGCTCGCAGAGAAATCCCGTTGAAGTGGCTGACGCGACGCTCAGCGTCGGAAGCAGCTCGTCCTCGCGCACCGGCAGCGGCGGCGGAATATGCGGAGAAACGTGTCGTAAAAATTTAATGCGCGCAAAGAGCGGGAGCGATTCGAAGAAGAAGCGCGCAATCGAGGACTCGGTGGGAAAATATCGCGAGGAGGACTTCGTCGAAGTATCGGCGTGGAAAAATTCGCCGCGAGCGATCGCGCTCTCCCGCCGCGACACGCACGCGCGTCGAAACGCCGAAAAAAGGGAGAACGAAAAGTCGTGTGTATTTTACAGCGGTACGATTAATAGTAATCAATCCTCTGCGCACACACACGTCTACCTGTTGCACTGACGGAGCCATCGAAATTCATGGCTTATATTTAGCACCACGACGCGACGTCTCTCTTTGCTTTCGCCGGTTTTTACTTAGAAAATACATGCAACATTTATTTAAAGATCGTGTTGATTTTTCACGAAGGCGACGTGACAAACGAAACACTCGCTTTTTCCGCAAGCATGCTGCTTTTTTTCCATTTTTTTTTTTCAATTTTTCGTTCTTTTTCTCTCTCCGTACCGACGCGATCAAACGAAAACTAATAAATATCGCGCTGAAAAAAAAAAAAAAAACAACATTTTATATCTTTTCTTTTGAGTAAATATCAGAAAAATTGAAATCGAAGAGCGAAAAACTTCTCGTCGATTTTACAAGTGCAACTTGTAGAGTTTCATTAAAATCGCAAAAGAAAATATTCAATTATTTTATCATAAACATCTGATAGCGTTCTCTTTAAAAATTACCGAGGTTACACGTAGAATAACGAAGGATAGGTATTTATATTCAAATTTCGCATTAGCCTTTGCGCGCGAGAGAATTTGCATTTAGATACGAATGCTCGTGCAATATTCAATATCGTGGAATATTCTCTCATTTCCTCGCGCACATAAATTTCTTGCCCCTTTGATGGAGAATTAATAATTGCTCTCGCAGAACGCGAACGTGATAGGTATCGAGGTATCGTAGAGTCTCCGAATGGAACCAACAGCCACGAGAACGTGTATCCTCACCGTCGTTTGAGTGGATCCTTCGCGTATCTCGAGGACTCTGCGTATTCGGAACTTCGCAACAGGGGCGGCGGCGATGACTACGACGACGACGACGACGACGACAAACAGAATTCCGCGAAGAGCGTCGAAGATAAGCAGAAATCTGTGCAGCGTATCTCCTCGCATACGTGCGCCTGTCGCATTAAGAAACAAGCTCTACGCGTGAGTTACGCTGTAAATCAAACTTCATAGCAGCGCACATTTTTCTCTCGCGCGCGACTATACACAGTTATCGATTTTCCAAAGATCCGTGCAGACGCATGGAATATTTTCGGGAGCAATCCGAGTCATCATGAACCCCGACTGGCGGTAGACGAAAAAGAAGACGAAGCAGATGTGACGACGTTCGAGGAAACAACAACATCGCGCGAAAAATCGGAAGCATACGCAATAGAAGCGACCGAGAGCGACTCGAAGATCGTTGCGGCAGTATCCTCAATAACGATGGAAGCAAATCCCGTGGCGCATTCTTCGCGAAACGACCCGAGCGAACCGATAGCGTCGACTTCCAGATGGGTAGCGCCGCTTGTATCGTCCGGGAAATTGCGGAAAAATCGTCCCGGTTTCAGATGGCCAAAATGCGCGAGAAGACTCGCGCCTGTGTTTAAAAGACGTGGAGGAAAGAGGAGCGTCGGAAAAGCGGAATCGTCTACGATCGCTATTACTAACGGCGGCGGCGGAATGAAGATTACGCAAATAGAGTCGTTCACTGCGCAAACCGCTCGTAAGGACAATGAAAGTCGGCCCTGCGTAAACACTCGAGTGCAAACACTCGACGCGATTGTTACGAGGATCTTATCAGAGTTCTTTGTCGTCAACGGGACGAAAAAGAAGACGAAGAAGGTGCTGATGAGTATAACGCTGCAATCGGAATCGGAAGACGACGCGTCGTCGAAAGAAATGGGAACGCAAACCTCGACGAACCCCGTTACTTCCGTGGAGACGTTTGACTCGCCGGACATATATCGGCCGCGTCCCGTGTGTCCGTTTCTAGACGCCTCAAGAACGGTACAGTGTCTCGATTGCAACAAGTCCGAATGTTACGAGATAAAACGTTCCCTCGATTCGATTAGTTTGGAGGAGACGCTGGCTGTGGAATATCCGGAAAACTCCGAATTCGGACGCTACGTCGCTGAACCGAAACGAATTGATGAATTTTCGCAATAATTCACTATCAGAGATATTTCCCAAGCAGAGAATAACGCAAATAAATTTGAATATTAATTAATATGAATATTAATTATCTTTAAATCGTTGGATAATAATTTTAACAAGTAGAGTGTAATAACACGCGCGTTGCAAATATTCAAATTTGTGTTTGTCAGATCTTTTTTTCTTTTTTTTTTGTTTTTTTATTTAGATCGATGCGTAAATTCGAGATATCGGAGACGGTATTACTCGCAAGTTCAGTTTGGACGCTTTAACCTCGGTGACCTCGCAATATATTAATTTTGTAACCTGACGTTTTCCCCACGCATGTTCGTATTTCCATCCGCCCGTCCGCCCGCTCGTTCTCTATGTGCGCGTCACAACTCCGCCCGATGCAGCACCGCACCGTACCGAGAGATCGACGTCCGAAATGAAATTTTAATTATTAACAGCAACAGAAACACATAAGTTAATTATGGATAGCCTCTGCAAATTGCGAAGTTCAAGCGAATTCACACATCGGAACGATTCTCGTAGTCGACGCGAAGCAAAATTCTAATTCACCCTATTCAATATTAAACTGTTACCACTATTCAATTTGGCGTATTCAATAATATTGGCGGTAGTAACGCAGCGTTCTGCCAGAGGTTAATATTAACACGCGCGATCGCGAATATAAATTAATAAGCATGGCGAATAAAGAGAACGAAGTTGTCGATTTCGCAACAACAAACTGGACCGAACGAGCTAATTGTTTCGTCAGCTGCTGCGGCGGCGGCGGTGGCGTCCCGAATGCGACCGACCAAAGTTATCTGACTTTCAATTATTGCGTTCCCGGCGACGCGTCGCGAGATTACATGCTGTTTTACAAGCTGATGAACATCTTGACGCACTCCACTGTGCACGTAATACGCGACAAAAAACTAGCGCGCTGCACCGTAGAAGACAAAGGCGTCGGGACGTGTAAAACTCAAGTCATTACGTACACGTCATTATCATTGACCGGAGGTAATATAATTACACCTGTTTGTAAAGTCAAGCGAGTGACGATCGACGCGGTCACGTCCACCACGCGACTGGGCGAAGCCGCGCGTTGCACAGTTGTTTCGACGCGCGACTACGCTTCGCAGTACACGTGCGACAGAATCCAGAGCATTATCGCGAGAAAAGAATCCGACGCTTTCGCGGAAGCGTGCGAGAGGAGGCGGCACGCGGACCAAATTCTCGGAAAAATTTCGAAAATCTCCGACACGTTGACGAAGAAAAAGCGTCCCGCGCTCGAAACTGCGATAGAATCGGTCTGCGAATCAACGACGACAGACAGTGAGGACGACGAGACAGACGAGGAAATCTTTGAGCGCAAGAAATTATTTCCGATTACCAGGACGAAAGAGAAAATGATCGATGCAACGGCGCCGACCGTAAAGGAAGAACGTCACCTTGTATCCATTACAGAAGTAAAGAAGAAAGAAAAGGAGGAGATAGAACCGTCGGAAAAAATGTATCCGCGTCCAAAACTGGACAAAGACGTTCCCGTTGTTCGTGACGCTGTTGTTGGTCCTTTAAGAAGAGATTTCCCACAGGAGACGAGAAAACGTGACTTGTCCCGTAAGATTTCGAAACCTTTCATTAAATCTAAGAAACTTCCCCCAAAAGAGAGATTGACGTCACTCGCGAAAATACAAAGCGTGGAACATCGATGTGTCACAGCTGACAAAAAAATCGCGACCTGCGCGTTTCCCTCGTCGTCCGAAATGATAAGAAATTTTTTCACTTTTTCCGAAAGGTCGCCAAGAAAAGTGTGTTCGAGAGATCGATGCAAGTTGCCGAAAATTCTACAGGCTGCGCGATGTTGCACAAACGACGCTACATCGAGTAACGTTTGTTTCGAAAAATCTAAATACCTCGACGTTATTCCGAGTTTTTGTTCGCAGAAAACCGCACGAATCGCTACTTCAAGTCACGTTTGTTGTTCTCCGTTACGATATTCGTGCGCGAGACACCATTCCGGACTTCGATTGCCGATTGCCGCTAATGCGTCCTTCGGAAATTGCGATGTTAACAATTACGCAAACCGTAGGGCAACGTTTGGAAATTTGCACGTCCAGCCGCGTTGTACCTGCAGCGCGAACTGTTATTATTTGCATTTATCTGACATGAACAACGTTCGAACGGGCGGGCATCATCATCATCAGCAGCAGCAGCATCGCAGCTGGCCGGCGTGGAGCAACGCTCGGCTTCATGGAAGAGATCAATTGTATTGCTGGACACGTGGAAATTTATACTTTACGCATCCGTGGACGTTCCGCGGACATTTGTTGCGATTCAACTGATATCGACAGCTATGTGTAATATTTAATTTCATTCTGAATAATTGAAGAAATCAATTGCGTCGGTGGCGCGAAAGTTACGTGCCGTTTTACATCACATGATACGCTTTAGTACGCGCACGTTTTTTTGTTTATTTTTTTATGAAATTTACGGATATAAGATACGGACGAGCGATGTTGTAACATGGAGCAAATTAAAATAAATAAACGGATAAATGGGTAACGTAATCCGCACCGCAGCCGGTGACGCGCGTCAATCCTAATTATATGCCGCGTGCTAATTTTAGTTATTAACCCGGATGCGAACGGTCATATAGTTTTGCGCTGTCGAGCACACAATCCCGGCGTATATTAATAATTAAAATTAATAACGCGCTAACTTACAAACATACATACGCGCGATACTCGACACATCGATGCGGAACGACGAGACAAATGTGTCGTACGATATATTAATGCGGACAGGGGAGTGATTATGTGTTTGTGCAGCCTGCTGTGCGGCGTGTTGCATCATCAACTAATATAGTTCGCGACAACTCTCTAATGATAACAAATAATTCCCGAATCCGCAGTGCGAAAAAGTAACAAAAACTAAAGAAATGTGTCTATGCGTCGCGAGAATGAGAAGATTGTTGGCAAAAGAACGGAAGTCAACGGACTGAAACGGACCGCGTGATCCGTCTTTTCATTTCGCTTCGCGAAACTATTTCGCTACTTGGAAAGCGTCCACGGGCAAGAAGAAACCGTTTTAGCGCGTTTCCCGCAAGAAACGCCAAACAGTGCCGAAAAGAGCTTGCGGCTAGTTGGAGAACTTCGGGTCAAGAGACTTTGTATCTTTAAACAGGCTTCGCGGTTGGCGATTGAAGCGTAACTTCGCGAAAGTTTGTCACGAAGTTCCTGGGTAGACCACCTGCTGGACACTTCGGCGAAAGATCGAAACGTAAATCGTACGAAAAAAAAAAACGTAGTTGTGTGTTTCGTGATTTGTCTAAAATTTGTTCCTCAGAATGATACTAGATTACTATCATAAACATTAATTTTTTATTGAAATTAAATCGTAATTTAAAGTAAAATTCGAAATAATTATCGACAGTAGCAAATTTTCTAATTTTATAAGATTTTATCGGAAAAAACAAAGGGAGAAAGGGATAATAATATCATTATTATTAATTTCCGTCCTGATAGAAATCGGTGATGCGATTAACTATTCGAGGGATTCATGCGCGAAAGCTCGGCGGTTTCGAGCGCGCGAGAAGACACTCTTCGGCAAGGATCTAAGCAGCCTTTGTACTTTGGAGTCCATCGGGACGAAAACTTGGTCGGAGTTTGCAGCAATCTGTTTGGCGAAACTTCGTGGGTGACCGATATAACGAGGATGAGCTCCCAGCTAGTCTTCCCGAAGTGTAACATCGTACGGGTCCCTACAAGCAGGGCGGTGTTGCCCGCCGCCGTGTCGGAATAAGCGTTTCGATCGTGCAACGCTAGGGTATAGTCGCCGTAAGCATTGGGGAGATTTAACGTCATCCCCGGATGGATGTGCATCACGTCGGCGTGTCGTACGAAGATTTACTATTCAACTTTGTATATACGGTGCGGAACTTGGTCCGCGAAGGAAATATGATACGCTTCGACAGAACGTCACGCTGCGCGTCATCGTTCACGTTAAGTGAACCGCATTCGAGAACGCTGATGTCGACGACGACATCGATGGCTACCGGGAACGGGAGTTTGCGTCACGGACGATGATAATGACAGCACGGAAGGCAAGGAACTTTCGTAAGGATGCGACGACATCGTCGTCATTCTCTCTGGATCGCGCCAAGTAACAGAAGGAAACTTCACGGCGATATCGTGGAACATCGTGAAAGCGCACTTCCATTGAGGAAGATTCCAGACGAAGAAAAATCGCGAGAGGAGCGTGCGAAGGATCCCATAATGCTCCTCGACGTCTCCATCCGCCGCGTTATCACGCTAAGTTGATTAAGTGTGTGTGTGTGTGTATGTGCGCGCGCGTGTATCGTGCCGCATCGTACGTCCAGCAACGTGCATGCCCGGTCGTGTATCCACCTCTGTCTGACCCACCTCCGTGCAATCTGCCGTCGTGTAATCCGCCGGCGTGTAAACCACCCTCGTGTAAACCGTCTCCGTGTAAATCACTGCCGTGTCCAGAGCCATCGGCCTGTCCGTCGCCGCCGTCGTCGTACGAACACGTCTCCGTGTGTTCTGGCGTCTTTGGACCGTTCAATTCCGACCAGAGCTTCTGCCCGTGTTCGATAGACCGATGTCATTCGCGTAGTAGAGCACATACGCGACATCCGTCGTGAGTCTTGCTCGCGATAAAAGCCTCGATACCCGCAATATCCGCATCAATAAACCCTTTGAGGAGGATTGCTCGTTAATTTGGCCGAAGCTGAGTCGAATGGAAATCACGATCGTGGAAGATCCGATGAAAACGTAATTTTACTAATGAACAATTGTTTTCTCTCTCTCTCTCCTATCTCACGCGTTCTATCTTGTTTATTAATCATTGCAAATTTTTTTTTGTTAAATCTGATTGCTCGAAATTGTTTTATTCGTTTAATATATATATATATGAACGCGCGGGTTTAAATTTCTGCTAATGCATTACATTGTGACCCACAAAAGTCGTGTTTCTTGCGGCGCGCGGATGTCGCGGTCAATTGCGCGGAAGAATATATAACCCGCGCACATATCCCGGTGGCGAAGTAGGTTACTCGTCGAGGAAACACCAGGAAGCGGTTTCAGAAACCGAATGCTCGCCTGGTGTGTTGGAAATCCGAGCTGCAGAGAATGTAATTGCTAATGATTCAGTGCCTCCGATGAGATTCCACGCTTTGAGCGTTGCAGGCTTAATAATTAATAAATAAACTACTTTCCGACGTAATTCTGACGCGATTCCAGTGTTTCCGAGCACATGTAGCTTGATCTCGTTAAGCCCGATACTTGTGAAAGTATCAATTTTTAATTGCGCATTGCAAATCAAG
>QVNV01025970.1:0-17749 GCA_014825455.1 Pseudomyrmex pallidus | reverse complement strand
AATACACAATTTTATTCCGATTTTAGAAACGGGAGAAGATTTTCCCCCGATTCCGCAAATTCGCAAATTGAGCGCGACATATAATATCGCGAGGATATAAGATCAGGTTTAATTCAGTTTTGTTATAATCCGAACCGATTGAAGCGGCTCGCATTGACCAGCTGCCATTGACAGTTTGCCAATGAACATCCAAGATGTATGACTCGCCCGTTTCGAGATGATTGAACAGTGCGCCAAATTGAAAGCCATAAATCGAAGACGATGTGGCCCCCGTCGTCGGTACATTTCGTCGCAATTATATTTCTCGCGGGATAATAATTCTGTAATTTTGTTTGCGCGAAAATGATCAAATCTCGAAAGCGCGACGAGCAAAAGTTTGAGCGCTGACGAACTAAACATTCGCGTACATAACTTTTCTCATCGCGCAGCGAGTTTGTTTACATTTATTTGGTAAAAAAAATATATATACTTTGTTATATTGATGCGTTGTCGCGTTGTCGAAACAAACTGTGCGCGAATCACACATTTCGGAGCGCGATGGTCAGAACACGGAAAGAACATGGAATTAATGAAATTAATCCGTCACGGGGGTGTCATATTAAGCGCGAACGTTTGCGCGAGAGAAATGCTTTCTACAAAAACAATTGATGTATATTAGAGAGTGTGATTCGTTGACGGGGCCGGTGACGGATCGCACCGGCGGGGCACTTAACGTCCTCGCGCAATATTACTCGCCGCGTTCGCGCGCATTTCCATTCCGAAACGACGACGTTGCCGTGTACGAGCTGTAAATACAGACAGGAAGCGCGCGGCACAGTCCATTTTGCACCCTGTTCCCGGCCGTGTGCGAACCGAAAATGACAACGATATTTCTGCATCTGCCTGTCAATTTCTCGTAATTTGATCCGGTTGCGACCCTCTTTTCTCTTCGGCCCGAGCGTGTTGTAGCGCGAAGTCGAAAATCGATAATTGAGGGGGGAGGGGAGGAATCCGCAGCTAATTACACTGCTGACGTAACGATGTCATTACATTGAAGTTTCATGATGCTCGTGCATTATGTAATTACTTGTAATGCTCTGTAAAAGGACCGGTATATAAAATATATTATTTCCGCTTGTTTGATGTGTCGATTAATGTTGAGTTCGCACACGTGTTTGAAAATTAACAAATAAACTCTCTCGCGCAATGAAATAAATTTAGCGCACATGTTTCGTCAAATTGCACGTGCTTGTGAAAGACGCGAAAAAAACTGAGAAATAATTTTTTGCAGATATGTAATTTTTTTTTTTTTTCATCTTCACACACACGCGCACACATCGAACGTATTCGCGCAAATCTTCGATCGCGAAATAGTATATTGCTTTTTTTTTCTTCCAATGCAATGTCGCGAACAATTTTATATTTTATTCTCGTAAGAAATGTTCACGCGAATAACCCTCCGGGATTAATTATCTTTCCGTAACATTCGTTTTCGATTCCAATAACGCGGCGCTGTCACAGAAACGGAAGTCGTGAACTATATCTGGACGTTTCGTAGGTAGTACATATACAGTCGCCGATTTCAGGCTGAAAGCGTTTTCGGGGTCGGGCGCGATGCGTTTAACAGTTTCGTCCCATATCGCTACGCGGTTTGTTACAAGCAATTAACTGTCGCAAATGCAGCCGTCTATCAACTCCATACACGGCTATACCCGTGAAAAGCCAAAGTCAACGTGACGGTAACGCGGCCCCTGTAGATTGCATATCAGAATAACGCGCGCATGCACCTCGAAAGGTTAATTTAATTAGACCGTGTGCGGCGCGGCCAAGGCTGTAGCAAGGCAGGCAGGCAAACGATTGCCTTCCTGGCGGATGGATAGTTTCTACTCCCGCTGGAACTATCTGCTAAAAACTTTATTCTGTCCCTGAGGTAATCAGCGGGAATATGTAAATTGCATTTTGACGCGCGGCTCGATTATAACGAATATCGTCGGCGGTAGCCGAGAGTTGCGGACACAGATAGAGAGAGAGAGAGAGAGAGACTGTTCCGCGCAGCAAATGCTGCATTCCGGATCGTTATCGAGTTAAATCAGTCATCGCGAACGTCAAATCAAAGTGAAAAATGTCTAGTGTATATATAATATATGCACACATAAATATAATTAATTATATTTAATAATATATTTAACAATATATGTGCTCTATAAGTTTTTCGATACACAAACAAATTTATTTTGCGCGTGTGTTATATAAATTTTTGTTATCGCGATATTTCTCCTCTCCCGTTTTTATCTCCAGATCATTTATTTCATCTGGCTTTTGTATGACGGGTGATTTATTACTCGTAAATATAATGTAACATTTAATTGGTGAACTCGCGTGTATGATTGCGACACAATTTACGACTGCCTTATATAACGTATCGTAAATAACGGTAATAATTTCACAAGTGCTCGCTCGCGCGCGCGCGGTTACTCTGTCTTTAACGTCACAGAAAGATAAGTTTTATGTAGAAGGAAGAGCGACTTTTATGATGTACGAGACTTCATTCTAAAGGATCTTAAATTATGCTTATATGTGTGCGCGAACGTGAACTAGTCAGCCTCTTACGTAAACTCGTAATTTTTCTAATTATTTTCCGCTGGCTAGCTTCTCCCTCAGCTTGACAAGACGCAGTTTGGAATTCGTGCGTTGCACAACATCGCGAAAAAGCGATGCTTTCATTTTATTTAAATAGTGTGTTTCTCTTAAATTGAATTGAACAGCTTTTTCTCAAATTAATTGAAGAGAGAGAGAGAGAGAGAGAGAGAAATTTCGCGTTAAAGCCGCGCAACATTTTCACACTTTTCTTTTTAATATGTTATATTAACAAAAAACTAAAAGCTCTTCCTGTCTCTCTATGTCGTAAATAATTTAAAAATTGAAAAAGTATTACTAGAAAAAAAAAAGTTAGTTTTAAGAAAATATTTACACTCTTAAATTTATATTATACCTTCATTTATATTTACTTTTGTCAAAGGCATTAATTATTACAACTACAACGTTTGCTCTGAAAATTTCCTAATTAGAAAGATTAAGTTTAGAAATTTAATTAAAAGAAAAATCAGTTTTCGGAGAAATAATTTTGTAAGGTTTAAAAATTAGATGGATGGTAAAAATATGATACTTGGAGTAATAATTACGTAGAATATTAAAAAATATCGTTAAGCTATACATACATTTTGACACTACGTGTAATAAACACATGTATGTGTAATATACATTGTATATACACATATAGTATTTATATACGCTTATCCGTATTTATAGATATCTCGAAAACTCTCTCTCTTAACGTTTAAGAACTGCGAAAGTTCGAAACAACTTGAGAAAACAAAAAAAAAGTTGCGAATCGACAAAGAATTGGTGTTCGTCCCGAACAGACAATTTTATCCCAGAGGAAATCCTTCCCGACAGTTGCGCCACCCAATCTTTCTGCCCATATCCTCTCTCACCCACCCTCTCTCACTAAAAGTAACACCACCACCTCTGCACGTGAGCGCGCCATCTACTGGAGGGTGGCGGAAGCTCGCGAACTACCATACAAGGGAACAATCGATGCCCTCGGGAGAACTTGCCTCCTAGTTCGCGTAACTGCGGTGCAGCAGAGAGCGCGACGTCGGTTCGCATTTACCGACGGGATGCAACCCTTCGCGGGATGCATCCCTTATCGGCACTAGCGACTGTTTCCCTATCCGGCGATGTAACGCGCTCGCGCGATCATGTTTCCGACGCATCGGATGTTGCTTTTAGTCAGATATCGAAATGTCAAGATAATCGTATCTTTTAATTACTTTTATCGATGTTATCTCTTTTTTGCTGAACGAAATAAAACACAATCGCAAATTCAAATTTCATCGATTTCTACGCGAATCGCACAGCAGTTCTAATTGTTGCGTACGACGCCTCGTGTGCAATTAGTGAGTGTTATTGGAACTTTTACAGCAACAGTTTTTTTTTTATTTGCTTGCGTCTTCTCCTGCGTTGAATTTTTAATTAAAAATAAATGTAAATTAGGTATATCGTATCTTGAAAACACAATTCACGGATGCATTCCAATACTTTGGCTGCACTTAGGAACGTAAGTTTCTTTGAAGAAAGTAATAACTAATTTCCAAATCTCTAACTATTTTTACGTTATCCCATTTTCGTAGCTTTTGCAATTACGCACGCGCAAGAAATACAATTAAACTGACAGCGGGAACTCTTCGAGTCAGAGATATATCCGGGCTGCAACCGGGAGCAAAGAATAAATTCCATTTGTTTCTCGGCTTTGTTGCCGCGATCTCTCCCCACGGTTTGGAATATATCGTATCTCCCAACGGTAACTTCAATCTAGAATATTTACCATTAACGATATAGATGAAGTGCTTAATCAGTGAAACCGCGCGTCGTAATTACAGCTTCGCGTAAACAAAAAAAAACAAAAAAAATAGTGGAAAAGCGCATCACGTTCGTTTTTTTGAAATCAGGTCAGATCTCCGTCCGTGGTAGAATGTCGGACGACGATCGCGTTGCAACTAATAGCAAATACGAAAAACCGTAATAAATCGATGTCGGTATTATTGTCAACCGAAAGCAATAATTGATGTACATATATATATACAAGACAATATTAAACCGCACGAATTTAATTCTTACTGAGATTATGTCACTGCAAAACAGAGTAGATATCGTAGATTTTTTTTTCCATTATTTTTTACATCGCTTTTTGTTTATTATTTACAGTCGTTTCCTTAGCTTTTACAAATATGCTGGAAGCGTTTTTTGTTAAAATTCTATACCAGTCTTATTGTCAGCAGAGACACAGTGTTGCAGGAAACGACTTAACAAAAACAAATGACTGCGCGCTCTCGCGCACAGTCGCGGCACAGAATAACTAGCGAATGTACAAAAGGTTGTGAGCGCATTAAAACAAGCGGATCCCGGAGGGCGGTAAGAAGTTTTGAATTTTGAATTATTCATGAGATAATTTTTCATTCAAACTAATATCTCCATCACGAGTTAACCGAAATTCAATTAGGAAGTTATTTTTGACATTGAAACTTGGAAGAGCTTCCGGCAAAGTTGGCGCTCCGAGATTGGCAGCGAGAAATTTTTTTTTTATTTTTTTAATTAATTTTCAGATTAAATATCGCATACGCGAAAAAATGAAAAAATTCGAAACTTGATGAAGACCGAGCAGAAAAAAAAAGACACACTCGTGACACGCGTTCTCTCCGCATGACTTCAGGTTAGAAAATTATCAGGGCGAAAAACTGTATGTAACAAGAACGAAGTTTGACGTTCGTTGTGTCGCGCAGGTGCGCGCGAATATGTATGATAGTAATTTCCGAAACAGCCCCGAAAATTTAATACATACACAATGCATGCCGAAATGACCCAATTTCCATTTTCCCTATTTGACCAATTGTACAAATTGCTGACAACTTACTACCGAATTATATCGGAGTTACAGCGCCATCACCATGTAATGTATGTACGTACGTTACATAAATCGCGCTCGAATAACAAATGAAATGTCAAACGATTCTTCGACAATTCTCCGCAAATTTGGGGGAGTATGTTTTTTATAGCTCGAAGTTAAGTTTTTCAAAGTCGGTCGCACATGTCCGGGGGGCGGGGGGAAAAATTAGAGACACATAACATGCCGACCGTGTTTTTATACCGGACAGCAGCGCGCGCGGCACAGGTGTGCGCCTTGCCGATGTAGAGGAAAAATGTTTTTGAACTTATCCTTATCCCCGACTTGTTATTACACCGGTGGCTTGTAAAGTTCGAGCGACCGTAACCGTTCATCGCGATTGTCCGACAAAAAAAACGCGGCGCAAATATTTTCCTTCGAGTAATCCACCTGTTCTCTCCCGTGCTCGTTGCAACTCTATTTATCTGTTTAATTTATTATTTAGCAACACGCAATGGTTGCTCAACAATTTACGTGAAACAAAGTTTGTAAACTTTCTTTCTGAATTAATACTCGGTGGAAAAGCGGCGAAATTACGAAGACTTCAAGTAGTACAAGCGCGTCTTTCGTCAGACGCAAGTAGTGGCAAATGCTCCCGTCTATGTTTGCAGCAGCGTTCTACGCGTGTAAAAGATCTACGAAGACTTGACGGGCTTTGCATTTGCGCATATAATCGATACGATCGACATCCGAGTCGACACACGCTGTATATACATAACTTTATATATGGTAATACACTACACGTATTCTATTTGAAGAAAAATTATTTTATCTCTTCTATTTTTGCTTAAAGATAGAAAATCGCAGGTAAAAGAGTGGTGTATTTATTACAAACACAGCACATACAGTAGACTCTCGCTGTAGATCCGCTTTCCCCCTTGACACGTGTACTTTCACGCACACATAAATCACGACGTATAAAAGATACGACAAAAGTTTACGTATGTATGTTTCTGTGTTATTTTACTAAAATTTTATTACGCGTTATTAATACAATTAGAAACGAAAAGAAGATCGATATATCGATGTGCGATATATATCGATGTGCGATATATATCGAAATGCGATATATATATCGAAATGCGATATTATGATGTTTGCATAGACAAATTTTATTCCTGCTCAAAACGCTACTTAGTACAGTAGTACTACGTACCATTGCAACAAAAATGTCCGCGCGGAGTCGTGGAGATCGGCGGAGATCTTTACTCTGCCGCTCCTCACCATGCTCAATAGTCTCTCGTGCCTGAGAATTTTCCGCTCCTACAGCGGATCTATAGCGAGAGAGTCTACTGTATTTGAAACCAGCAAAAAGTAAATAGACTGGATTTTAACGTTCCCCCAGCGGAACTCAATATTTGCCGCGATCGCTATTTTATTACTTTCGCTATTTTCTTAATTTGTCTTGTAAAAAAAATGTAAGATTTCAACCGCGGAAAATATACCGACAAACCGATCCGACGGGAGAGATTTTCTTCAAACATTTTCTCATTTCACTAAAACCAACGCGCGGAGAATGTCTCTCTTTCTTGACAATGAAGATTTCTTTTTAATACGTAACTTTGTATTTCCCGTGCTCTCTGAGACATTCTTTAGATCCGCACAATATCAAAGTATCACCCAGGAAATACAACCGAGGGTAGGGGGAAAAAAACTGAAAATAACCACGAGTGCATTAGTTATACCTCAGGGTGCACAAGCGTCGCGGCTCCAAAAAAGTATTCTATATTTCAAGTAACGCGTGTCCAATTAACTTTGAGACGTCACAGCGCCGCGCACGAGCACCACCGCACAGCAGAGCTCGACACAATAATCAAATGTACGCGCGCGCGCGACTCGTCTGCGGAAATATTTCATCACAGAGAGGCACTCATATCGTGAATAGCATTTTTTTTTCTTTTTTCTTTTTTTTTTTTTTTTTAACAAGAGCTGGACGCAGGCAGGCGTGTACACATCGAACGTCACGCTGTGGCAATGCGGGATGTTGCGCCGCGCGTCGACAGGATATGTATACGTGCCGCTATTGAGGTCGCTAGAGTAACGAATCTGTCTCACAGTGCCGCGTAATATTCGCGGCGGTCGTATTCCGTGCGACCGTCCGGCTAACGACGACAAAGAAGAACCGCGTGTGTGTGTGCGCGCGCGCGCGCGCGCGTACGAAGGACGCTGTCAATGCGGAAAAACAAAATGCACGACGACGCTGCCGCATCGTGTTGACGGCGAATTGCCGCTTGATCCGCGACCCGTGAATATATTCGCGTTATATCGCGATTTTCGAGAAAACGCACATACATCTCCCACTCGGCGCGGAAAGGAGAAGTAGTTAGGCAGTCCTCGTCGCCCTGACGATTCTCCTTTCCCTCAAGCGCGGTCGAGACGCGCGCGCGCGTGCTTACGTGCCGAATCCTTCCTTGCTCCCCGTAAACCCCGGGAACACTTGACTGAAGCACGCTTCATGTTGCCTCGGAAAGTCTGCGTTACCCCCCCGCCGCTCGCCAAGAACGACGAACTCGCGGGAGAAACGAGGCACGCAAGCACCTCGGTATCGTGCGGTCGCGCGAAGGAATCTAATTAATTGCGCCGCGTTTAACTTACTGCACGCGAAGTTATAAAATTGCAGTTGCAACGGCAGTCGTGAGCAATTAAACTTAATGATTTCCTTGGTTTTTTCTTCTGAATGAACCCGCGGAAATCTTAAAGAATACAGAAAGAGAGCGAGAGGAGAATGTGTGTGTGTGTGTGTGTGTGTGTGTGTGTGTGTGTCAGAATTATCGAATCTGTAAAACATAAAATTGAATTGAATTTCTAAATCAGTATATTTTTGCAAAACATTTCGACCACATTTCTGATATCCTTTTCGATAATACAAAAGATGCCGTTGGATATAAAACACGACCTTTGAACATTTAATAGAGCACCGTAGAACGTACTCGCAAATCAGTCACGCAAAGATTGTTTTGCAACGTTAAACTTGAAAACATTTACAGTCAAAGTTGTTAGAACAAATGATATTAAAATCTGCACTTTTTTGAAATTCTGTCTTTGATAAAATTGTTATTTTATTACCGTTTAAAGACCTCGCCCTGAATACATACGCGCACAATACAAATATTAATATATACGACTATTAACACGTAGTATTTCGTAACGTTTGCAAATTGCTTCCGTAGAATTCTCTTCGCTAATTTCGCAAATATCCGATCTACGTGACGCTCGGCTTGAAGCGCGCGCGAGACAGGGAAATTCGAAGTTCGAAGATGGCACAGTCAATCTCTAAGGGGCAGAAACTACCGTCGGTTGCGCCCCGGAGAGTATCGCCCGGAGGAATATCGCTTACCCACCTTCTGAAACTCATCTTAATTGCACGAAACGTACGCCTGTGCACGGGTTAAAGAGCAGTCTTATAATGCAAAGCAAGGCAGAAAGTGAAGTATCGGGCGAAAGTGCTTCGTCAAGTCGATGGAAATTTATTACTCGTCGCTTAATCATGACTCGCTTATTACGTGACTGCTAAAAAGCTGCGAACGCGCGTTGGATTACGTTGAATATTAAGTTTTTAATAAATTCGCTACTGCGTGCGCGAGCGCGCGTGCGTGCGTGCAAGGTTTAATCACTTTTTGGATTAGCCGATGTAAAAATTACATAAATCCGCTCAGATCTAAGAGTTGCGATGAAATTAGCAATTATAAAACTAGACGGCGAGAGAAAGACAGAGAATGTTGTGTTTAAAAAAAAAAAAACCAACAATATCTCATAAATCTTTAATTAACGCGATTTCCAGCAACAGGCGCGAATGGTTGTTAGCGATGGCTACATTGCGTTCGATTCACGCTGATTTGATAAATTTCAGATATTCAAATCGTTATATCGGAAAGAAATTAATGCGGTTGGTTTGTTCGCGGGGAGGGGGGGAGGCTTTATAGCTGCGAATGAATCGGAATGTCAGCAATGGGAAAGGAAAACAGTATAATGAAATTTCACAGATATTTATTTTGGCACAGTTCGTTACATGTTTCTTGAACCGGAATTAAATCCATAACGTTTGATTGAGCTAATTCGTAAATACCGCCAGTAGTGCATTAACTCAACCATGAACGTTGATGAGGGTCATGAGACCGTACCTACCATTTCCGGATTTAACGCGATACGTTTTGAAAGTTTATCCGATGTTAGGTAGAACAGTTAGGTAAATATCTGACACGGCTAGGTACGACGCACCCTCATTAGTACGGGTAATGTTTTAATCAAATTACCACTTAACCGGTTTTAGTCATTTAATTGCTCGGAGCAATTTTGTCACGCTGTGCTGGCAAACACACGTGAAAATTTATTGTTCGAAATTCATAAATAATGCGGATTTTCGTGCGGAAAAATTAACTTTTGCCATTAAGAATTGATCTCTCGCGTAGAGCGAGAGATATTCGATGTATATATGTCAGCCACTTTTCCTAGCTAACTTCGAAGCTCGCTATTTATAGCACAACGCGAAATTCTCGCTTGAGAACAAACTCGCACATTACGCATGTATTATATTTACGGTTACCTGTCATCGGTTTTTTTTTTTTTGTCGAAAGAAACAACACAAAACGGGAATATAAATACGAAGTGTAGCGTTTCATATTCGCAATTTCAAAATTTCATACTGTGTTTTTGCGTTTAGCTATACGTTTTATTATGCAATAACGGAAAATGTTTTCTATTCCGAGAGCAAAATTTACTGCTGACAAATTGTTGGAATTGAAATTTTCCGTTATCGTTTCTCTCTTTCTCTCCGCGATTATTCCCGAGGGTTCTCCTCGTGCTTTCTTTCTTCCTTGCGTAGTCTGTGAAAGCTTCTCAAGAAGATTCATTAGATTAGTTAAGCCTTTCGTATTTATTTAACGCGCGTCGTCCCCCGCACGTTGTCGTAAGCTTTTCGGAAAAACCTCGTCGAACGCTTGAACTTTACGAGGGAAGCTGTGTTCCCCCGCGTCAGCATTTAAAATGCACGCGACAAACGGATCGATCATACAATTTAATGGCTTTGTGAAAGCACTCCGGTATGCGAGATGCAGGTAATCGAATAAAAGCAATCATTTCCGAGCGAGGAATTGGCATGAGATGCGAAAGAGGAAGAGAGAGAGAGACGCCGCCGAACAAGAGCACGGGCTATCGTCGGAGCTTTATCCGTACAAAGTAACAAGAGAATCTTGAGTTTACGAAGAGACGCGCAAGACTATTTTCTGAAATATTTGCCTTGTAACTGTGTCAAACGTGTTGTGCGCGCAGAATACCTCCCCATTCTGAATTTTATATACGTACTATATATATATATTTTGATATTATATTTTTCTACTTTTTTTTTTTACGCTGAAGCACGCAATATACAAAAATATACGTAATATTCAAGTGTTCTTTATACCGACTGCGCGCAAAAAAAGTTTTTTTTTTTATTTCTGGTGTTGTTGTATGTGCATTTTACAAATTTCATATAGGTAGAATTCCAAAACTCAACGCGAAAGGGAACGAAAAAAGAAAAATTTGCACACGATATCTCGTTCGTTTTTTTTTTTTTTTTCAACGTGTAATAATGATAATAACGTATCCAACGGGTCGGGAAAAGATCGACGGTGAAAATATAAATTTACATTTAGTAACGCCGCGCTGCCGGCGCGACGTTTTCATATTTTTCCACGGGAATTCGCGATAGAGTTATACGAAGTGAGAGCGCGTTCTTCTTCATTGGACGGCGCGGTTCCATTCCGCGTGATAATGCGGTGTCTCGTTTTGCAGTGAATTACCCTTTTTCCTCGTAAGATAGGGGGTGAACTCTCGCAGCCGGGGCGAAGTCGCATCGAGTGGCAGGGGATTGGCGGGAAGCCGAACAGCTCGGCGGCGGCGAGCGCGGCACAGTCAGTAGTCAGCGAACCGCCTGCACGTTCGGTGCTAATGTCCAGAGGCTGTGCTGCTCTGTGTGTTCGTGTCTCCGCGAACACTTCTTCCCGTCGGTTCATTCATTTCGAACAATTTCACAAACAGTTTCTTGTACACCCCGCGTCCTTCTTTTCTTTCTCGCCTCGGTCGTGATACTTAGCGAAATCGGCAAGAACGCGCAGTAGAAATGTGACAGTTTGAATTTTCCCGGTCAAGTGATCAAGAGTGAGAAGAAAACAATTCGCGTCATCTGTTTTGTATTTGGAAAAATACAAAATCGAGCAAACTGCGTAGCGTCCACTTGACTGTCGCCGACGCGATGCTGTGCTACGTGAGTTCTAATTATTTAGCAATTAATTAACGAATATTTGTGTGTGATTCTGTCGTATGTATTTCCCGAAATCGCTTTTATCGCGAAGTGCGATAAAATTTATATTGAATTTAATTTTCAATCAAATGCGTCGTGAGGGTTTTTAATATTGAATAATTTCATTTGTATTTGGAAAAAAAAAATTATAGCATAACATATTATTAATGTTATATTAATACATTGTATCATGCCAATGTATTATATTTTATTTAATTCTTATTTTTAATAATGCATAATCACACTGGTATATTATTTATACGTTTTTTGCAGTAATTCTTACATTACTTATTATTAATGTCCGTAATTATACTACGTTCTAGTAGTCGTTGGTTTGCACGATCTTCCGCGCGAGATATTTATTTTTCGAGGGATATGTTAATCCCGTTATGCACGTGACACTTTTATATGTGCGTATATATGTACGTATATAGTCAAGTTGTTTAACATACACACGAAGGATAAGTGTGTCCGCGCAGTACGTTGTTGCATATTTAATGATATTTCGCCGGATATCCTTAGAGGCTCGTGCTGAAAAAGTTTGATTATAAAAACGAGAAAAACAGTGACAAACGCAATATTCATTTTTAGTGCTTGTTTTTTTTTTTTTTTTTTCAGAACGGATGTTTGAAATTGCACTTTTGCGTTGTATAATTTTGAAAGACTCGTTCGAGAATCTCGATATTATCGTGTAAAATACCGTACAGAAGAGTGAAAAGTTCCATTGGCAAATATTGACAAATTATTTATGATCCGATGATTTTCATGAAAGAAATGCGTAAAAAAATGGAAAAACTTTCTCTCGCGTTTTTCATTGTCTTTGCATCTATTTTTGTCTTTATCGAGAAAATTTTTATACAAACACGCGCGCGCAAGTTAAAAAGATCTTATAAACGATTTTTTATACGAGAGTTTATGTGAGCGCGCGGAATTTTCCTAGTAGTAAAATATAAATTCTAGTTTTATATAAAAGTTTAGGATGAACGCACACGACGGGATGTAAGCAGCAGTAATTGGAGGCGCGCACTATAGAGAGAAAGAGATAGAGTTCATCGAAAGCTCCTTTGATCGTTCGAGAGCGCCATTTAGCCGCTTCCTCTCTTGATTTCAGATCGTTAAATATCAATGATGGTGGTACTTTTTTTTTTTTTTTTTTTTTTTTTTTTTTTTTTTTTTTTTTTTTATGCTTTGCATTCGCACGGCGGACGGAGAGACGGCCGCGTTGTTTCCTGTGTGTACATCGCCCTGATATCGTTTTTTGTCAAACGACCGTTTAACAAATGGCTCGAAAATAATCCGCGCTCGCCGCGCACGACGACACGTTTGTTTAATCGTCCCAATGAATCCGTAAGATAATATCGCGGATGCATTTTCACTTTTTCCGCAATGCGGGCAGTCCGCGTTTACTTACGGTTATTAACGCGCGTTGCGATAACAATCTCGCTCTGCGAGGCCAGAAAGGTTTTCTAAAATCGCGACCTTTGATTCGCTTCTTCGATTGTCGGTCTCTTCCTTTTTTTTCCGTCGAATTTCTGGTCGCATCAGTTGTTTTTTTATAACAAAAAATTTGTTTTTCATTGAGCTGTTTTGTGTGATGGTTGGGATATTAAAAAAACTATCAATATTACAATAAATATATAAATGTCCGTCGATTCTGAACGAATAAAAATTGCAAAGAAAATTAATTTCTCCTTACAAGGAGATGTGTCGCGTAGTTATCTTTTTTGTTTTTTCTTTCGGCTTGACAAAATTTGTCGCGCCAAAATTTGTTGTCGCCGTTTCATCAACACAAGTTTGAAACTTTTCAACATTGTTGCAATTTGTTCTTGCAGCTTGTTATTCGTGAGTTGTTATTGTTTGTTTTATATTCAATTGCGTAAAGACTGTTTTATTCTACGGGATTTGAGTCATCGCGAAAGCACTCAATTTACGGGGTAGTAGCGAGAGAGTTGAAATTGCTAATGGCTTTTGCATTGAAGCGGACCTCTAGCGTTGCCGTTTCCTTCGTGCCGTCAGCTGCTTGTTATCTGTGCGTTTATTTAATTCAACCGCCATTCAGTCTTGAATTTACAGTCTGATTATACGTGTCGCGCGGGCGCGCGCTACCTTTAAATATACGAGAAATCTAATTTGAAGGATTAACCCGGGTCGACGGTGTTGTTGCGCCACGAGATTCCTGGTTGGTTTAATGCATTATTCTTATCGGGGGAGGTGGGGAGAGGGCGAGGGGAGGGGGAAAGGAAGAGGCACATCTCCGCCGGCTATCAATGCTTCGCATCCTTAATGCCGAGAGCTTTCCGCGAGCATACGGATGTGTACAAGACGTATCTGTAATGGAACTGCCGGAGAGAAGAAAGTTAAATTGAACTTTTTTCACCCTCCTCCCCTCCCCCCCCCCTCCGCTACGAAATGTTGCGCTACGGCTTTTTGTTACGTTGCAAGTTTTGCAACACAACGTCGAACGAGATATATATATGTATAAGAGCGCATAGTTAGATTCGCAATGCAATAGGATAGTTTCGGAACACGCTGGACGCTGCGCGGCGTGTTGGAACATGTGTGTGCGCGCGGCTTTTTTTTTCTTTTTCAAAGTTTTACAAGTTTGAATTCAAAATACGGACGCGATTCTTTCGCGTAACTACGTAGTATTGTTTGCGAAGTAAAAAAAAGAAAAAAAGAAAAAGCAACAAAAATAAATAATATGTCGCGGTGTTTTACCCGCGTATCAAATAACATTTGCGCGGTGCGGGAGAATGCTCTTGTTGCAACCGCGACGAAATGCAATTGATATTAATTATTATACATTAGTTAATATATATTATCATTTCAATAGTGATTATTACCACCATATAATCACTCGATATTATGCTACGCAATTATTAATAACAATTATTAACGTCGATGTAATGTGTATTACATCTGTAAGAACTGCGTGTCAAATAGAGTTCCTGCGGGAACAAAAGAGGCGCGTGTTGGGTTACCGTTTGTAATGCTTAATTAAATTAATTAAGAGCGACAAAGATTTTGCGAAAATGCAAAAATTTCTTGCATGTGTTCGCGAAAAAATACCTTCGGTATTGCCTAGCGGGTGATTTGTGTCTATTACATACGAACTTTTTGATATTCAGTAGAACGTTGTTTTCATACGGAATTGTAATTGAATTAAATGTGTATTTACGCGCACGGTTGTTGTTGTTGTCACGTCACCGACGTTTCTCTATTTATGCAAAAACCGCGCATCTCGGGATGGTGTACGTTACAAACACGTTTTGTTCGATCGTAATGGAAACCGTAAAATCCTCTTTGCCTATCATACGACTCGATACGACATAACTTCGAGTCTTTGTGTTCTGTTTAATGCGGTTTGCTTCGCGCAGGAGTTTCAACAACTGGACTCTGACGTAAAAGCGCGCCCAGTAAAGTGGAATCACCCGGCGCAACGCGCGGATGTAACGTACGATCACGATGGCCCCCTGACTAAGCAGAATCTATCCGAGGCAACTGCATCGTTAAACACGGATTAATAGTCGTTTAGGCGACACAAATATTTGCATTCGTCAATTTGTTCGGTTCTCTCTCGCTCGCAGCTATAGAGAGGAGATCGCGCTGAGCGAACAACATCGCGAACGCTATCATCGCTACCATTTAAATTCAACACTTCATCCGCCGTTTTTGTTTGTTTTTTGGTTTTTTTTGTTTTGTTTTAGATGCGCTTGTTCCCGCGTGCAAATTGCGTCTTTTCTCTCCTCTCCAGATTCGGTTTTACCCAAGGCAAGTAGCGACCGTTAAATGCGCGAATAGCGCAATTAAGGCGGTGGACGATTGAATTTTTTTCCCCCATGCGCGAACCCCCTCCGTACAGGGTGGATTAAGGCGTTGTAAAAATAATTGGCCCATCGATTGGAATCACGACGAAAATACTCGGCGCGTACACCTCACGTGCGCCTTGTGGTTTCTCTCTCGATTAAAATTCCCTCGTAAGTTTCGCGCAGGAAAAAAAGTCAATAGGCGCGTGCGCTTAACGATCGCTCGAGAAAACAGCATTCTCTTTCTCTATGTTCCTCTCGTTCTCGCAGCGATTAATTGTGAAAAATCCGTCGGCGATTTTCTGGCCGACGAGACGCGTTGTCGGTTCCGAGGAGACGAAAACTCCAAGACAATGCATATTCGCACGTACGGTCTCCCGGCTGCTTTTTGCGTCTCACGTTTTGTCCTACTCCTTTGTCCCGCCCGCCGTCGTTCCCTCGCCCCGTCGTCGTTCTCATCCTTCTCTTATAATTGTTCGCCATCAAGCGAATTCAAGGAGTATCCATTAGTCCCGCGTGGGGCTAAGTGACAACGCGGAAGAACGAACTCTCGTAACTTTCGCATCTTCCGACTGCTTTCGTACCGCTCTCTTATCTCCTCCTTCCGCTCCTCCTCCTCCTCCTCTCCTTTCTCTATTATCATCTGCATAATTTCGCGCATATCTCGCGCAAATGTCGGAGGAGAGTCGCGATCTCTCTCGTTTCGCGCGGATGTCGCGGGAATATCAGAACCTGAAAAAAAAATCTGGAAAAAAATCTGGAAAAATTGATTTCAGATTTATTGCGGAGACGCGTGTGCGCTGGCACACCCGCCCGCCGATTGCGCGCGTCCGCCGCGCGATTTGATATAAAGAATTGTCTTGTCGTTTGCACCACTTCACGCATAAATCCCCCGCGGAGATTATTCGAGCGTTCGGTTTCCGCGTCGAATGATTTATTTTCGCACTTTTGTGTTGTCTATTTTGCCGTTTCGAACGAGAAGCAGGCAAACGCTGCCTGCGAATCCTCGACGATGCTGAATCTATGACGTGAGAAGGAAATTTCGAATTCGAGAGAAATATAACGCGCCGATTTTTAAAATGAATTTCATTATTCGAAAATGCGTATTTACATATTGGATTTTATTTTTTGTACATTAAAATTACACGTTTGTGCGTGACACATAGTAGCGACATATTGTGAAAATCCAATACGTTATTATGAAGATGCGCGTTTTAACAAATTTCATGTGCAAAACATTATCTCGAAAATAAAATTATTTATCGGAAACAAATGAGCAGATAATGCAGTTGATGTAATGATAAATTTCATTTTAAGAAATAAATAAATAAAACATGAGGTGCTTCAGCGAGCGGAAAATTTATATACAATAAATATAAAAAAAAAACACTTTCTATTCTTACAAATATTAAACGTTCCAACTTTCTTAATTGCTTGGATACGATTTACGGACTGTAAACTCTGTTCCGTGTTTGCATTTTAAGACAGACACATTCCGCGTGTCAAGAATAACGTCGAGTTATTGCGATGATACCTGACGGTTAAAACGTCTCGCGCTAAGTATGGCGAGAAGTTCGAATCTCTCTCGGATTCAGAAACGCACGACGACGACGACGACGACGACGACGCTGTTCGCGCCGAAGACTGTGTATAGTTGTTTACAGAGTTAGTACGTCAAATATTGGACGGTGCATATCAAACTTTCCAACTGCGGAGAGAACTCGGTATAATCTCGGAGTGACTGCCGGCGCGGATTCTCTACTCGCGCGAGCGAGAGGAGAAACCGCGGGGAAGTTGTGTCGTAGATTTTAAAAAATGCACGTCGTTTGTGCGAGCGAAATTGCAGGTAATGCGCCGAGAGTTGTTTTCTCGCGACTTTAAATACTCGCTCGCGACAATTCCGTTCGCTTGTTTCGTCCCCGTTTTGTTTTCGGTAACTTTTCCCGCCGTTGGAAAAACCGCGGGCGGCTGCAAGGTTCAGCTGTTGACGACGGCGGAAATAGAAAAGTTTTGTTTCCGCCGGTAAATACACGGGCGAAGTTTCGTGTAATTGGTGTCGAGTCGTTAAGGTCACGAGCACAACATTGTGCCCGCTCGAAAACTCGAGCGGCATAACCGAGGACGAAAGTAACGCGCGATCGTAACAAGGAGGAGGGGTGACAATGCAGAGAGAGAGAGAGA
>QVNV01025963.1:0-16629 GCA_014825455.1 Pseudomyrmex pallidus | reverse complement strand
TTTTTTTTTGTAAATTAAATTTTAATGAAAAGAAAACGCGACATAAACATTCGCCGGATCCCAGATCTTGCAATTACCAATTAGAAGACATATTTTCACCGGAAACAATGGCCGTGAAACCGATGAAAATCGGGGATAGAGAATGAGAAATATACAACCGCAGCTTCAATGCCGCAAAACTAACAAACGGAAAGATAAGACAGTCAATTAATTTATGCAACGCTTGCACTATCCCGCTTCCACGCACGACTGTAATACACCCTTTCACCATCGTTCTGCAACGACATTTCTATTGTTTATTTGTAGTATTCAAAATTTGACCAAATTTTATTCAACATTTTTATATATCACTTTACTATTTTTTTATTTAACGCGCACGCACAATTATATAAATTAATACTCTATCTCGCTTTATTTATCAAATACACATTACCGTTCATGTTATTCTCTACGAAAGTGCCAAAACATACAACCGATAAATATCGCTTTTCCGACCCCGCTTTCTCACCGCCCGTCCAGGCGTTGAAATCACCGTCCGCCCAGGCGTTGAAATCACCGCCCGCCCAGGCGTTGAAATCACCAGTCGGATTTTGGGCGCGATCGGGAAAGGGAAATGCGGATCGTCCATCTGCATACGTACATACGTATACACGTGAAATCGTAAACAAGAGATCGCGCACAAAGCCACGGAGAGATGCGCATCCGCTCAGGAGGAACAATGTAACCCGACTTCCGGTCAGACATTGGCACGTGCACGCACCGAACGGTTTCGACCCGACGCGTCGTGTCGCAACCGCTTCTTTATTTCTTCCCCATTTTGACTGATAGTCAATTGCGAAAAAGATCCTGGCATTACTTTTAGCTCTGAAAAATTAGTGGACAAAGAGACGCGCGGATTGACACATCGTCAAACGGCTCTTATTAATCGAACGTATTGTGTTAAAAAAAGAATTGCTGCTTCTCGTGTTACAGAGCAGTTTTGAAAATGTCACACGACTTGTTAAACTTGTTAAAAAAGTTGTTTTTCGTGTATGATTAATCACGTTTTTTGCGCAAAAAAATACAACTGACGTAGATTGAAAATGAAATTAATCGCTATAAAAGGTTTAATGATCGCGCGAGTGTTGGAAAAAAAAAACCGGAGGAAACGCGATTTACGGCGTGTATCCTTATGCGTGCCACATACCATTGTCGAGACGATACGTGTCGAAACATATTGTTATTGTTCCGCCGAAACAATTACGGCAGCGCGCTACACGCGTGGTTATGCTTCTGCAAGTTTCGCCGTTTTCCCCTAATTGTTCCGATGCAACCGTCTCAGATTTGCAATGCAGATCAGAGAGACTTCGCCTCAAGTGTACAGTCCAAGGTAATGACGTAATCGGACTTTTCGAACTTCGCGTTGAACATATTTATACAAAAACCAGAGACTTAATTCCGCACAAAGAGGGGAAAAACGATTTGCGCGCGGATTGATGACAGCTGTTGGAAAAAAATGATGGTTATCTACGATGAGTATGGCACGCATAATCATCATTTCTGCGTTGCAGCAAGTGGACGGCTACACACCTGGCGTGGACTATCCAATTTACAACTCGGTGCCGTTCGGACTCACCTTTACCTGCGGAGGCAAGTTACCTGGCTACTACGCCGATCCCGAGGCCAGATGTCAGGTGCGTCCATATGGTCGTCGTGCGCGCATAGATCTCGTTTTAATATATTCGAGATTATTTAAATGTGTTTCCCTCGTGATTATTCAAATGCGTCGCTATCAGCTATCTTACGCACACACATGTTGCAAAAAAACAACAGACTGACTGCGAATTATTCTTTTAACATGTAATTTGCAAGTTTGTTTTTTTTGTTAACTGCCGTGTTTTCTTTTTAAACCGCATTTAGAATGCAAGGTTTTTACGGAAATGTAGAGAAAACTTATAGAAATTTTTTCTTTTATCTCATTTGACACTTACGGAAATCGATTACGTTTGATTCAAGGTGTGGCATTGGTGCTTGCCAAATGGACGTCAGTTCAGTTTCCTCTGTCCAAATGGCACAGTCTTCAGTCAAACAACTCGCGTTTGCGACTGGTGGTTCAAGGTACGAGGGTGCAAATAATATTTTTCTTAACGATACATCGGATCTTAATTTCGTATCTTGATTTTCAATTATTGTTTAAGGTCGACTGCAACGATTCACCGAGACTTTACGGCAACAACGACGAGCTCTACAGAGACGTGAATGGAAACAAGATTTAACGCGACTCCTACATATTTTAATTACTAGTTGAACAAACTGTATAATAATAAACTCTTTTTTTACATACATAAACGTAATCCTCCAAGCAAGCTTAAAATTATACGACGTAGGATTGTGAGTAAGAATTTCTGTCTTGCCGATGCAGGAAGAGAGAGAACGTCTGCTTTATCCTTAACAACTAAACTAGAGATTGCGTGAGAGAAGAGAAGATTACATTCTTTATAACGTTGCTCCACCGCAAACCAGAACATCACAACTGTTTTTCACGAATTATTGTACTCCACCTTATGGTTCCTAACTTTATATAATTTTGTATAAAACATTCAAAAAAGAGAAAGTGTTAATTTCAAATATATATACACTGCAAAGAAATCCTAAACCAGACAACACGCGACAATCTTGTCACCTGACAATCGATCGCGGAACTGCAAAGTTTTTGCAAACGAGAATGCGCCTTGTGCGTGAAGGTAAGAATCAATTTCTCATCGAGACAATTTCTTGGCATGATCGGACAATAGAAAGTGAGAACGTCTCGTCGTGTCTGACCCGACCCCACCCTCACTTGTCCATCTTCTTCTTATGGATGCAATACTCTTACACTTGTGTTTTACATGCGCGTCTCGTTACGCGAAACAGTCGCAGCTCTTTGCCTCTTTCGCAATTTCGGACACGGACATGAATTTGTTCATTTCACATTTCGTCATAAATTTCCAATTGTTTCGTAGCGGATACTTCACAGCGTCGCGTATTGAATAAATTTTTTAATTGTCGCGGCTTTCACAATAAAATAAAGTTTAAAATATAAAAGTATCGAAATTTGTTGTGATAATAAAAATAAAAACTAAACTCCTCGATGGAAAATACGTAAATTTTTCACACGTCAAACTAAAATTTACAAAAATTATTAAGGACGACAGCCTTTCGACGACCAGTATGTAAAAAAAAAAAAAAAAAAACATGCGGAACCTGATTCCACGTGCTCGACCTTCCTTGAGCACGAAGAAAGCCCGCGATCGAGGGTGAGTACAACTTGAATCTCAATTCGAGCAAAAAGAGAAAAACAGAGAAAACGAGAAATGTTGAAGCGGCGTCCTTGGTGTCCGGCGATAGAAGAAGAAAGGATTCATTGACTTTTCGAGAGGAATCAAGAAAGCGCGTTAAAAAACAAAGGAAAATAAATTCTCTAATTAAAGAAATGAACACACTATGAATAAACGTGTGTTAACTTTTCCAACCAGTTCGCGATAGTTGCGAATTATTTACACGCGTGGAAAAATCTTCGCTTACATCGCGCGAGTGACGTATCGCATTTGATGCGCGGGATATTTTATTGAAAAGATCGAGAGTGTGACACCATCGCGTCGTGTCTCTCCGCTCATTACGAAAGAGCCTGTGTCATGTAGGAAAACCAGCTTCTTCCTACATTTCACCAAGATTCGTGCGGATCCTTATCGCATATACAGGTGACACCTGCGACTCTAATTCAGACATCCTTTGTCAAGACATTAACGCTCGACGTTCCACTTTCACCCGACTTTCCTGATTGATCTTTCAAATGTATCTGTCGAGGTGTGCGCGCGACATGACAGATGAAGAAGAGATCGCGAACGAATCCTCCGAAGGCGTTGAAAAGATCTTTGAGAGAATTTTCGATTCCTTCTCCCATAATGTAAACTAAACCACCTTGACAATAGCAGATGTCAAATCGATCGCGTTACAATTAAATGTCAGAAAAATTCATTTCGATCGATCTTCACTTCTGCGCTTCGTTCATTTGAATCTCAATCTCAATCTCACGCGGAGAACCGAATGCCCGCAACTCCTAGCGCGTCATTCGCTCATTGCCACGGATTATAACAATTGAAATCGTACAATCGCGTGTGATGAAACGAACGTCGTCGTAATTGCATGCCTGATCGGCTATCGCTCGCGAGGCCGAATCGGAGATCGATATCTCGCGCAAATATCACGTATGACATTACGCGCGTATCGATATCGAGCGCTTTCCGGGGACCCCCGGACGGGTTTGTTGCGAACAAGCGTCTCGTTCTGTCAGGTGGCGACGCAGGTGTCTGTCTACGTGCCTACGTCGCCGCTGCCTTTCTCTCGGGGCCTTAAATCCTCGACGAAAAAGGTTTTACGCCAATGTCCTGAACGGGGCCCGGAAAGACGCCAATGCGCCGCTCGACTCCCTTCTCCTTGCCTTGTCGTCGGTCGTAGAAAGCTCTCCATCAGACGATGGTGGTCGGAGCGCAACGCTCCTGCTGGTGGCTTTTCCACTTCCATCGCGCAGTCTTCTGGCCGGACCGACCGCCGCGATCTCGCCCCGCACCCGAAAAATCGTCTTGTCCGTGAATTCCGCGCGAAAAATTGAAAAAACACGACGGTCATTTTCCGGACCGCGACGTCAGTTCAGTTCCACGAAGGTGCTTTCCGTCCGTCTTCTCTAATTGCACGGTATCACATACACTCACGTGTGAATTTGCAATTATTTTTTATTTTCAAGTGCCAGTCGATGTGAGGACGAGGTGATTTCATGAGGGATTAGCGAAGAACCAGCGGAGCCGAGAGAGACAGGTTTGATCCTTTTTTTTTTTTTTTCCATTCTTGCTCGCGCTATAAATCACACATTCTCCGCTCTCTCGCCTGCGTAAGTACAGCTGCGTAATCAAAGAAGTTCGAACGGTACTTCGAGAAACAAAATTAATAAATTTTTTCAATTCGACGCGACGCCTCGCTCCATCTCTTACGCGCATTTTGGAGAGAAACCACATACGCGTGTTCGCGATCGGCGCTGTAGATTCTGTTAATTTTCAGAGCGTGCAATTACAGCGTATTTGTGACGCGTGTCTTGCCGTATACGCAAAGAAAGCAGCAAAAACGCGCCGCGTGACGTTTCGGGCGAATTTAGTGAAATTTGTATTGCCTCACCGCAGACCTAATCACAGTGTTTATTTAGACAGTCCTCCCTCCTCTCTTTGCTCGCGGCCAGAATATTCTCATTGTTCTCGCTTGCGACAGTTCATGCACATTGGCCCACGCAATAACGCTCGAAGGAAAAGTTTCGAGAAATCTATTAGCGTTAAAAGTGAAACCTGAAACTCTATTTCTTCTTTCATTTGCACACGCGCACGCGCTTACTATTGCCAAGAAACAGAGATAACGCGCAGCTGATGAGCAAGATCCATCCGACTGTGTCGAGAAAAGAACCTGCAAAAGTAAGGAGCGCGAGCGTTAAGCCGAGTCGCCGCAATAAAGGCCAGGACTTTCGCTGCCTGTCGCATCCTGTGCGCCTTCCTGCTCGCGCGACCGTTTTTGCATCTCGATAGCAATGACAACGAGAGCGAACTGGTTTTATCATCGAATTTGCCACATCCGACTTTCCATTCGCGCGCGTGCAACGACTCGCGCGAGAGTCGATCGAAGGCGCGAAATCGAAAGGGTCGCGCGAGCGCACGGAATTCCGCCTTAAAAAAAAAAAAAAAACACACGGCGCGCGCGACTTTTCGCACAATTTCCCGTGCCGAGCGGCATAAAGTTCCAGCGAAGTCACGAATTTCTAATCTCAATGCCCGTCGGAGAATATCGCGAGTAACGAGAAGAGAGTTTGTTCGCGGCCTGAAGAAGCGTTCGTCGCACACGTGTGACGACGGACGCACACACATCTCTAGCGTCACGCACGCAACGGGGGCACGCACGCCGCGCACCAGCGAATCTTATTCCACCAACGAAAACTTTCGTCGCTCGGTTTTGCGGTAATTTATTCGAGTTTCGTCAAGCAGGAAATAAATCACACACGTCGTTAGCGTGAAAATCGCGAGAGGGTCGTTTCTTGTCGAGGTCCGCGATTCTGAAAGCGAACGACAAAAAATTATCCGATTTGAAATCGTCGTTTAATCAGCACGACAATTACAGGCGGAATTTGCAAGTGCCAATAAATTGGTTTTTATTTTATATCTCTCACGCGAAGATTTTCTTACTCTCAGATTATTACGAGAACTTTTTATTTCTTATTCGTCTAAGAAAGTTTGTTAATTATTGCAAAGGCCTGCTAGCCGAGGCTTTACAGAACGTGGCACGTTTCTCGAGTGTTTCTACAATCGAGTCGCGATAGCGTTCGCAATATATCGCTGCATTCTTATCGTGGATTTATCTAAATCGAGATTTCGCCTCGTATCAGACCGTCGACTTTGCCTATACCTCGTCGATTAGACGGAGTGAATTTTCCGTAACCTCGACGATATACACCTTAATCAACCGTTCTCTCTCTCTTTCTCTTTCACTTTTTCCCTCGCTTTTGCTCGATGTTCAATTCGTCGTCTCGTTCTAGTGCGTGTTCTCTCCTAACGCGTCCACCACGTTCACTTTCAATCGACGGATTCCGCGGAGGCGATTGTATATACGTTCGAAAGTGAATTTAATTTGCGCGCGACACGCCTTGCTCTTCTTAACGAGATAGAGAGAGAGACCCGCCCTTTTTCTAAACTAAAATACCAGCGCGCTCTCCTTGCTTCTTGCGACCAAACCGCGACACGTATTTTTACCGCGTCTCTCTCTCTCTCTCTCTCAAAATGCTCAATTTCAACAAAACAAATTATATCATTAGAGAAATCGCGTCGCCGCGATATTTCAGCCGCTCTTCTTTCTTGCTCGCGCGTCGCGCAGATTCTTTGTTTCACCAAGCGAACGAAGCGCACATCCATATGTTCTCTGGGTACAAACACCCACGGCGGGCGAGACCGCAATTTGCGCGAGAATTTTCGCCGCGCGCGATCAACCTCCGTCGTCGTTACGTAATTAAAAAAAGAAAAAAAAAACGTTTCATAACCACGCGGTCGGCCCATTTTCTTGGCGCCGATGGACGCGATCGTCGATGGCGGCAATAAGGCAGCAGCACGTGCCGATGTGCTGCCGCGTTTGCGGGATCTTTTTCATAAACAATATTGCACAGCGCGGCGGTGGCGGCGTTACGACATAAGCCCATGTCCGTCGTCGCGATCAAGCGCGAGCGGCGGTGGCGGCGGCGGCGGCGGCGGTCGGCTTTCTCCCGATACGCTGGTGGAAAAATAAACGAACGGACTTCGCCATAATCGAACGCCCGGATAGCTTTACGGTCAATACGGCGTGATTCGCGACAGAGATCGAGCGGAATTTCGTCACGATCCGCTCGTAAATCTCGGGCGGATTCACATTTAAGAAACAACACGATGATTGATTGGAACGTTTTACTGTTACGATGAAAAAACGTTCAGTAAAAAAATATTTTTTTAATCTCTCGCTCTCTCTCTCTCTCTCTCCTCGATTAAGTTAATTATTCGAGTCTTATCCTTTAAGCGAGAATACATTGAGTAATTTCTGCGTAGGCGATTAAAAATTTTCAATCGCTCCAACAGATTTACTGTCTCGATATTCGGTACGCGTACGTACGGCTACTCTTCGCAATTCGTCGGAAGATAATCGCATTCACGGTGAAGGGGACTGATAAATTAATTGAGAGAACAGCACGGGAGAAGGTACATTAGCCCGGAGAATGTTCGTACATGCATGCATTACGTACACTTGCGGCGCGTAGGCGTTCGCCAGGCAACGCGAGGAATAACGGTATGCGCAATAAGTTACCGCTAATCGTTATCAAGCCGAGGGATCATTAATAAAAAGCCTCCGTGTATTCATTCGGTGAGTTTAATTTAGTGCTCGGTAAATGTTACGATTCTAAAGGAATAATGATTGAATATTAATTTCTTTCCGAGTGTTGCTGATCAATGACTATCTGATGACGATTACACCGCTAAAGATTTAATTGTCTCTCTGACATTCGCTTTGCTATTGACGACGAATTAATAAATGACGATTCTCTGACTACTTTTTCCACATATTTTTCAATCGCTTTTCGTACTCGAGAAACAAACGGTTTCGCGCAACAACTTTTGAAAGCCTTGAAAGATGTTTTTTTTTTCGCCCGGGGACAAAATGAAATTTGACCATCGCTTTCGTAGTAAGATAATCAGACCGGCGGCCGAATGCGTCAACGAGTCAAAAAGTATGTCACACCTCGTTTGCGCGAGACGACACGTTGCGAGAGTGTCTACTTTCGATAGACGTCTGTTTTATTCTGCAATAAAAATTTCGCGGCGAAATTAATAAAAGTAAATTCAAGTGTAAGATTACACTTGAAGAAAAATTCACGCAAAAATTACAAAACTAACATTCAGTCTTGAAATTTTCTCTCTCTCTCTTACACGTAACAGATCGGGAGCAATCCGAAGCAATAAAGTTGTAATGCAAGCGGTGAAATTTGCAATATGCAGTAGGAAGCGCCACATGCCGTAAAATATCTCTTATATGAAACCCCCATCGGTCTCTCACATTGTGTGCTCTCCCGTCTAACGAACAATCGTTCGCACGGAAGAGTCGGCAATAGACGACGCCGGCAACGCGCCGGCTTCACGACACATTAATCGCGCTAATTACACACGGGGCCTCTTCTTAAGGGAGAAATTCGTAGGAGGCGAAGCGGCTGTGTGTGTGTGTGTTCATCCAATTTTTCACTCTTTCGCGCGCCCGTCTCTTAAATAATAACTTTCGAATACACAGTTTCGCCGACTGAGAATCAGAACGGCGTCTATATCGCGCGATATTAGCACCTCGCTCTTACGTAAAGAGCCTTGTAATGAAGCGTGCTGAATTATTAATCACGTGAATATTAATACAACAGCCGATCCGTGGAATCGCGATATACGGGCGCGTACACACATTAGGGAAACACGTCGAGCGTTCGACTTTTATTGAGTGAATTTTTGATACCACGCGATTTTTGATCGCTTTTTTCAACGACCACTATATTACCGCGATAACATCTTCGTGTACATATATTTGTCGTATCTTACACAATGAGTTAGTAAAACGACGCAAACGATGGTTTACGGTCGAATAAATTTCGTTCGCAGCCAAGAGTGACAGTTCGACAGTGTCGATATGCGAACGTAAATTAATTCAAAACCCGAAGGAAGCACGCACTTCGAATGCCAGAATTGGAAGGAGGGAATTGGAGGGAGACATTAGATAAGAATAAAAATTATCTATTGACGATGTCGCTTTGTTGCGCAAGCGATTGGTTTATGGTAAACGAGTCCGATTGCTTTAATTCCGTGATCATTCGAGCGTGCGTTGAAACGTAAATGCCGCCCCCTTCCTTCCCTCGTGAAAATGTGTACGAGTGTCTCGGAAGCTAATTTCCAAATATTATCACAATCGAAAGCCATTCGCGGTTTGCGCGAAAGTGTTTGTTCGTTAAATTTCTTTAACGCCACAAGGAAGACATTTGATGTAATTCCTTTTACACGTAAATTAGCAAATATACGGCTTATGGCACGTGGCGTAAAATTAGCGAAACACTACCCTCGCGGAAAGCTCATAAATGGAATATCGTGAAAAGAATTTCTAAATTCTAATAGGAGAAATCGGTCTGTGTGTGTGGTTGCAGAACGGAAGCTCGGAAACGCGATGTGCCGGCGAGATAAGAGGAGAACTAACTATAAAATTATAGCACTTTAAAAGAAAACATCTAACACTTTGTGAAAAGTTTATAAGATCACGGCAAAATTAAGAGAAGAGACCGTCGTCGCCAGCGCGCGAATACTTTCTATCGGCCGTGCACGCGCGCGCAAAAAAAATATATATATTGCAGATTGTTCGTCGCATCGTTTTCACAAACTATTATCGGCCGCGTTCAGACTTAATTTAACATTTTATTTGACGCGCTTCTCACCACGGTAACATCGCAAATTTTTTCGCTCTAGTTGCGAATCCTCAATGTGGAGCAATTTTGCGTGTTAAAGCAATTTCCTGTGTTTAAACGTGAAATGACTCGTGCGAAGATGCATTCGCGAGGAAAACGTCGGAAGATCGATATCGACGTGTTCGTTTCTACACTCCCGACGCAACGCGCGTTTGCGTACTAAAACTAGATGGTAATCTAGTTAATTTACGAAGGATACTTCTCTTACGCGCACGCGCGACCAACAGCTCCTGGTTGCAATTATTAACATTTGCTCTGCATATGTTTGCCTTGCACAATCACGCACTTTCTACTTACAAGGCGAGCCGATGCTTGTAACTAATGTAACGAATATCTTCGCACGAGCGTCATGATTAGAATGGCGAGAGGAGAAGCGGTGTTCGTGACCGATCTGATGGATCCGCATCTATTTTAAGCAGATCCGTTTTACGAGATACAACCTATACAATTCCGCTTTCTGTGATCTGACCAACTCCTTTCTTCGGAGGATTGTTAGAAAAAAAGAAAAAATATTTGTTGCACAGTAGTTTTGCAGTGTGTTCCTCCGCATAAACTCTTTTTTTTTTCAATTATTTGCTTTGATATTAAAATTTAACAGAGAGAAAAAATTGTTTCCCTGAATTAAAATGTTTATCTCTCACGACGCAGACTTCGATAAATTTTAAATGTCAGTCACCACCGGTTACATTATGTAACATTTAAATTCGAATGTCGTTATAGGTGCTTGCTAAATCTCGCAACCAGTTGCACAATATCTTGCCTAAAAAAAATACCACTTGTACATTTCTTTTTTCGGAGTCTGCTCGTGTGACACGAATTTACATTATTCTCGTTAAAACTTTTAACAATCTCTTGTCGAAGTGTATTTTGGGAAAAAAAAAAACAACCATGTCGCGAGATTTGTCTAGACATGACACACCTAGCTGGCAACGTCTTTCGGTGAAGTTTTTAAAAAATCAGGTTTCTGTCATTTTAAGCCGCAATAAATATCGGCTTGTGCGTTTTCTTCGTTGCTACTTGATGTATTATTCCCGGAGTATTCGACGGTTAAGCTCGGAAGAAATGAGAGCTCACGGATTCGACATGCCGCGCTCTTTCGAAGGCCGTCAGGTTTTACAACCGCGTCTTGTTGTTTGCGTGAAAAATTTTTTCACCGCGACCGGAAAGATGCATGTGTAAAGTTCGCTACTTTGTTCTTACAAATAAACTTTCTTTCAAAGTAACTTTAAAGAACATCGAAATAGTTTTGGAATATTTCTTTGTAAATGGAATATTTTTATTAAAAAAACCAAAAAACTTGACACTATTAATCAAAAATTTAAAAATGTATTTAATTTTTGAACACACATTCTCAAGTTGTTTTCAAATAGAGAAGAGGCGTGAGAGATCTTTAAAGTTAATCTTTCATTGCTGCCACGAAGAAGTCCGATTTAAGAAGTATTGAATCAATCGGACAACTATAGTCGTACCAGTCATCACTTCCGGTGACCTTTCGCGAGCGCGTGGATGACCGTTACGCGTATGTCGTAACATAATGTAGTTTTACCGTAAGGTAACGTTACGAGCAACGCGCGTTCCGGCGCGACTCGATGAAGAAGACATCTCCGACAAGGAAACCGTTCGACGCGAGATAAAAATCTGGAGAGATCGTATCTCCGTATCTCGCGTGTTTCCCGTATATTCAATAACAAACTATATAGTAAGCAGTCTTCTCTCTAGACAATATTTTCACCGCGATAACATCAGGAGTCTGTTATGCACACGCATGCATAATTATTGCATCTGCAATGCTCGTTGTAAAAAAAAAAAGACGATTGCTCAAGTCTCCGGTTTAGATCGGGAAAAATGTTTTTCTCCGGATAAGTGTTCAAATGCGAATTGCAAAGTACACAAGTGTCATCAAACACTCACCCGATTACGAAACGCGATAAATAATTCAGCACGCGAAATGCTATCTGAATATTCAGAGATTTTATTATTTTGAGATCCAGTGCGTAGGTTTTTTTCCGCAGCTTCCGGATAAGGTTCTGTGTAATCTGAGGCGGCGCCTTCCCACAGCGCTTGTGAGAACTCGTTCACATTTGCGACACAGACAAAAGGCGTAATTGCGAAAACTTGTGTAACCGAATAATGCAGTCTTGTGCTTGTACGGCCGGCGGGAGGCGCACATCCTCTCTCATTCTTTCCTACTTTTTACAGAAACGATAAGAATCCGGCTTGAGAACTGGAGCGCGATAGCGTTTAATTAATGCGAGCATGTACGGCGCAGTCGCGTGTGCACGCTCGGCTCGAACGTTCCACATTTCTGTGCGCAAACTGACAAGAGCGTGTGTATTTACTTACGTTTCGAGAAGCCGGTGGCGTCTTTCGGTTTAATTAACGACGAAATATACGTCGGAAATGACGGCAAGAGAGAAAAAAAGAGAGAAAATTCCTTTCAAGTCTCGTCATAATTAATTTGTAACAACCGAAAACTCTCGATAAAAATTTTTGTTTTATATAATCTCGATGTTCTTTTTTTTTTTTTCAAAACAACGAACGGATTACACGCCGTGATTCAAATCTCATTACCCACTGCGCGACTGCAAATTGTACGAATCGTAACAGGTGCATACACTGTACATTCATGGTATAAATGCATCAAGTCCAAGATTGGCAATCTAATGCGATACTGACTAAGTTGCAAGGTTACTTTCACTATACCTCGGATAAAAATGTAAAATCTGAAAATGTCATGTGCGCGGTGAGCGCATTTGTCTCTATCGAAAGTATAAATTATCCCTCTTCGAACTACGAAAAAATCAAGGTCGTCCTCACTTTTAGCGAAGATACAAATTGACACTGTTTTCAATCTAGTCGTAAATAAGTTTCGCGACACTCTATGCGAGACTCGAAAATTTTGAAAATGCGTCGAATTCAAGAGTTTTCCGAGAAGGAAGATACCAAACCTAGAATTATTATTCCAACAACTGCAATCCGCGCAAAATTATCCGAGTTACCGAATCTAAGGATATCACGCGATTATCGCATTGAGAATCTCTCTCTTTCTCGAGCGATGCTGCGCAAGTTTCTTCGGATGCGCATGTTCCGAGAACATCAATAGAGACTAATATAATTAGACGCTCACAGAGCCGCGACTATCACACCCGATATTACGTGATCGCACATTTATATAACGCTCGCATTATCCTTGCATTATATGGTTAGCAGTGGTGTGACAGCACAGAGAAAGTTTCTCTATCCCGTTCCCATATGCTCGCGAGTCTACGCCGCGGCGGTGCTAAGGCACCGCTTTGATCATCGGTGCACAGTGCCATGCAATTGCCACTTGACACCCCGAGGAATTTGACTAACATTTCGCAACGGTAGAAATCTCTCTTGTTCCCGGAACGTCTTGCGTGAAGATTTTCGATAAAACAAAATTAACGTTTCCAAAAGCGTAGCGCGAAACCCCAAGGTTGCGAACTCTATTAACGAAAATTATGCGAAATTAAAATGTCATAATTGTACAGGGAAGGACGCAATTAGTTGCTAATCAAATAAAATGTTCAATCGCGCTAGATACTGAGATTTCAATTATTTATATGTAAGAAAGAGATTGTTCCTTCTTTTTATTTTTGTATGTTAAGAACTTTGATCCTCTATCTTTTAATTGAGCCAGAGAAATCAAACTAATTCTATTAATTGACATAATTAATTTGTTTGTTGCAGTGCCAACATGCGGGAGAAACGATGGCGGCTGCTGCTGCTCGCTCTGTACGGTAAGCATCACCGCCGGAGAACGATTCTCCGTTTCGCGATTCACCAAAGAGCGAAGGCTTGTCAGCAGGGAGTTTACTTTTACTTGATTTCTACTATTTCTTCAAATCCTGTTTATCAATCCGTAAATAAAGGAATCTCCTTGTGCTCACGCGGTCTCCCGTGACGCGTCCTTTAGTATTTTGGAACTTTCCGACGGGTGGAATGTCGGAGAGACAGTGGACGACCTTCCACAGTTTCAGGGATTTTACATCCGCGAACAGAGATTGCGATTCCCACCTTTCACGGAGTAACGAACGGACGATTCGGGCTTATTAAACGATACTCGAGGAATCCAAATTAAAATAGATACTTGACAGAAAAAGTTTTGACCGCTTCGAAGAAGAAGATTTTCGCGCACGAGAGAGAAGCGAAGACTTTCCTCTCGTATTACCTCATCCCCACTTTTCTCTGTTTTTTAATTAAAAGTTCGTTAAAAGAATATATTTCACTTCGTTTAAAATAAAGAGAGAACCGAGCAGAAAAAAAAACCGTTTGTCGACTGGGAAGGTGAAAAATAAAATATTCATCTTTCATCGCGTATCAAAACGCATTTGGTATTCGCGCTGCATCCGTAGTTGTATGCAAAACCGATTTACAGAAAGATTCCACGAAGAAAAGGGGGAGGGAGCCGTGGTCGTGAATGTCAAGAGGACCGTCTCCTTTGTCTTTGTGTGACGAGTGTGTAATCTTAAGTGTCCGAAACTCGGAACGCACTCGAGGTTTAGTATATCGTTTTATAGCGACAATAAAGAACTCGGGATCCAATGAAAAAAAAAAAAAAAAAATTGGAATTCCACGTAGGTTGGCGCGTGACAGAAGGAATTTTTCTTCGCGTCTATTCGCGGCGTGCGCGATTTAAATGCGAATTTAACTCCCGTTTAACACCCACTCGAACGTTTCGAATGTGACACTGCGCGTAAGCGTTTGTTAGAATGTTTTCTGACATTTTGGCCTCGTCTCCGTTCGAGATCTTTAAAAGGCCTCTCCGCTTAAAAGTCACGAAATAATTGAGATCTTCGAGTCTCTTACGACATCGTAAAAGTTTTACGATAATTAGGAACGCGTACTAACTTGCAGTGATGGGCGCAAGTAACGTTTGATTATCGCGACGCATCGGGGCCGAACTCCGCTCGCACACAACGTGTGAATTGCGTTTTGCCGCATCGTAAAACTACTTTTTTTTTTTTTTTAACGAGAATCATCTCGCCAGGATAAAGGAGGGTGTCTGTTCACGCCCTTCGTAGGAGGAAAATGTCAGATCATTCCCATTCGATAGCGAGACTCCGCGTCGCCGACAGACAATTGGATGAGGCAATTTGTTTATACCGGTGGTAGTAAAGCGGCGGTTTCGTCATGGAATCCGATTTGCCGTTTATGGAGGAGAGGGCACGCCCACGTTAACATTTCCCACAAACGGAATGCGAGCGCGTTCTCATAATTCATTTTTTATGCAACGCTGACCCGCCGCGGAACGCTCGTTATCGATCGCACAGCCCGGGAAAAGTATATGATTCCGTTGTACGGTCGCCGGGCCCACAACACACGATAGAGTTTTCAACATCACCTTCGAGGACATCCACTTTCCGGTTCGTAAAGCCGCCGCCTTCCCAAACGCGCCGCGACGCCAAGGCGCGAGCGCGTTTTTCCGCATGTGTGCGCGCCACGCTTCGAGAATCGAAAATCACGGGAGCGAGAAACGATTGCGAGACACAGCGCGAACGATCGCAAAAACGGCGATTATAATACATATAAAAATTTTTAGTCGGCCACCCGACCAGCAACTGCGTTCTAAACTGGTTACCGCTTAAGTTGGAGGTGAATTAATTCTTCTTGTAGTTTTTCTTTTTCACTGAAAGATCGTGCAACGTGTTTATGCGAATTAAATTAATTAAACTAATATGCGAGTTTGGAAAAGTTGGATAAACGGCAAAACTCTTGATCCAAGAAACGTAACTTGCTCGCGAACTAATTTCTTACGTCTCTCACCTGTTAGTTTGTCGAAATAGCCTTGAACTACTTGAAAATAGTCAAGTGTGTGTGATTCAGTAGCACGGAGAGCCATAATAGTAAATGTGTTTCCCTTCTTATTGTAAACTACTACGTGTGTAAAACATACACGAAATAAAGAAAATCAGACTGAAGGTAAAACTAATAAGAATTAAACGAAATAAAGAGCGAGTGAGAAAAGTGAAAGCGATCTCCTCAGAACGCTGAGATTGATGCGGTGTATTACAAGTCTATGTCATATATATGTGTGTGTGCAGCTCGTATGTAGATCGCAAATCAACAACAAAACGTGTAAGGGAAACGATCAATAGACAGCCTTGATCCGTTTGAGAAACAATTACCTAACCGAATGCGCACTCGCACACGGCGAGAGAAAATTGCAACACTTACGCAGGGTTCTCACCACACTTCTCGTCCAGGGTTTTGCAACACCGACGCTCTTCTCCGCGATTTACGTAATTCGCGGATGCGTGGCCTTTTTCCTTAATGTGCCAGACGACTCATCAGGGCCATCAATGCCCCTCGGGCGATCAGACCTCTGTATATTTATTTTACCCACACGCGCGATTGCTTTCTCAGGTCGTGGTTTTGCGACGTGATTTCGCGCGCGCGTCTCTTTGAATCTCGACGTTTATCAATGAGATCTTCCGTTTGTTTTTTGTTTTACACATTTTAGGATTATTATTGGCCCACGCGGTCTCCGCGGCGCTCAAGACCAGGCCGAAATTCAAAATCGCGACAACCTCGACGACGACCACGACAACCAC
>QVNV01025962.1:0-32373 GCA_014825455.1 Pseudomyrmex pallidus | reverse complement strand
CGAACTAATTTCAATATTAAAAACCAAATCTCGCAACAAAATAAAGCAAGTAACAAAATTTAACAAGAGTCGCTCGTAAAAAATTTCACGCACCGGCTACATGTTATGTGTGTGTGTGTGTGTATGTGAAATATCTGAGAGAATTTCTTTTCCCGATTTATCTTGGCGATATCAGAATCATCCCGTCAGAATGCTCCCGGTGGTCGAATCATCGGGAAGAGATGATCGAGGCGCCGTAAAATAAAAAAAAAAAAAAAAAAAAGCCGACAACGATGGGAGAGGAGAGGAACGGTCCGGAGGGAACGGCGGAGAGAGGAAGTGACGTCACGCGAAAGTAACGAGCCTCGGTTAGCCGCGATAAGGCGCTCTAATCGCGCGATCTTAATGAACTCCTCCCATTAGCGCTCTGCGAGGTCGCGACTCGCGCGCTCATCGAAACCCTTTCTTTTCTGCTTCTCATCCGGAGAGAAATAGAGAGAGAGAGAGAGAGAGAGAGAGAGATTTTTTGCGGGTGTAAAAAAATAAAAAAATAAAAAAAAACGTATTCTAAAAATTAAAGCGGAAAAAGATGACAAATTTAAGTCGTTTTTTGTTTTTCATAATTCGCCACGAAATTGAAACGCACTAGTATCGCGTTGTATCGCGTTGGAATTTTTTCTTACAATCGTATCAGATGTGTGTCACAATTATATTATTTCACAAGTTATGTTAATTTTAACAATTAAAATAAAGAATATTTAAGTCTTACGAGGTCGATCGCAGGATGTTTTGCGGAAAATATGCGTGTCTATATATATGCGTACATATATATTGTATATAAATGTTTCACATGTAAATTGTTTACACGTGAGTTTTTCGAATTGAAATTTCAATTCCTAAACGGCCCGGAAAGATAGACGCGCATATTTTCCGAAAATATCTTGCGATCGGCTTGTAAGACCTTATTTGTATTTCTTATGTTAATTTTGTTTTGTATATTTTAAGTAACTTGCAACACGTTCAAAGAATATATACGATACGGTTACTCACTCGACAAAGAGAAAGCAGTTTCAGATCGCAGCTGATTCGCCTTGCGCTGTCGCCACTGAAGTATAATGCTCATGGCGTCTCGGACAAGTGAGTATTTACAAAAAAAGTGCTCACACACATTTATGACGTTTTTTAACACTTTTGTTCACAAATCACTTTGCAAACGGAACTAACCGAGCGCGCGAGTTCAAACAAACGGAGCAGTTTTTAGAGCATTTGGAATCATACATTTTTGTCATGTCTGTTCTCGTTAGATTTTTTTTATCCTCACTTTTTTTTTTTTTTTTTTTTTTTTTTTTTTTTATCGAAGTAATCTCTCACGATCGGAAGTTCAAACAACTGCGTCACAGAAAATTCTGTCCTTCGTTCGAAAATTTTATTTTACACACGTACGCGTCTTGTTCAAACCACAGTTCGAGTCTGTGTCAAAAATTCTTCTCCTGTCGAAGTGATCTTGATCTTAATTTCTATCATCCCGCACACCTTTGATTTGTAGACGCGGGAATGAAACTTCACGTTACGTTTTTTGCCGCGATGGTGAATTTTACTTCGCGGATGCGAAGAAGGCAACATCGGACGCCGTGATTGAAGTGTCAAAAATCGATTGCGTCATCGATCGAAGCGAATTAGCAGGCGATAGTGTCACGCTGTTGCGACACGATCGTCGCGAATTACGCGTTGCGAAGACGCGTGAAATCGCGACGTGAACAATCACAGTTCGCCGAGAGAAGAAAATCGCGTCGGCGCATAGCCGCGCTATCGCGTTGATTAAAATGTGTTTCACGTATCGGGCAACTATAGCGCGAGCTTCGAGGATTCTCTCGAGACAGATTATCCTCATGTCCAGACAAGAGAGAGAGAGAGAGAGAGATCTAATCGGCGTGCACGTTGCCCGATAAGCGGCCGAAGCGTGCTCTTATTGATTGACATCATATCGATCGCGCAAACGCGTGTACGTGGATTTTCGCGGGGAGCAAAAGCTGCATCGATTCCGTTGCACTGTGCAATTAAAAAAATCATTGCAACAATTACGAAATATTATACATAATTTTTATACATTTTCTAAATATTATACATTTTCTTCAGCAAGAAGAAAACGTTTTGCGCGATCGTTCGCAAAGTTCGCACAATCTCGCAGTTTTCGGAAAAATATCTCTTGTAAAAAAAAACACACTTTTATAAAATACACGCAGAATGAAAATAAAACTACGTAGAAGATAAAGAGTATAAATATGTATTTTACTGATTCTCTTGGAAAAAAAAGACATCACGCGCGATACATATCGCGAACCAAATATTCATTTGCTCTCGACGTGAATATGAGAGAGAAGAAGTTTTTCTTTTCTTCCGCATTTCCGCGCGCGTACATGCGAGTTTTTGAGCGCTTCGAGAATTAATTATAACTTTTATAATATTCCTCGCGCAAGGGTGTGCGAAGAGAAGGACCTCGACGTGCAAGTTTTAATTGACGCGTGCGGCTCAAGCGGTTCCGTCGCTCTTAATTATGCGATTTTACGTACCTATACGCGCGTGAGTTGTGTTAATACTTTATCTTGTTTCGGAATTTCTCCCTTCTCTCTCTCTCTCTCGGCGACAAAGTTATATTTTGCAAGAACAATGTGTTAAAAAAAAATAAAATGCTCTCACAAAACCACGTGTGAAAAATTATTCTACCCCCGGTTATATATACATATTGTGTAATAAAACTCGTGTGAGAGTAAGTAGTTAACTTTCGATAAGAATCTCGTAACGGTGTGTGTTATCTGCGCACCGATCGCCGAAGGTGTGGTTTCAGACGAACTAAAAAAAGTCTTAATAAAAAAAAATTTATCTCAACCTCAAATAGCAAATCGAAATGCGTTTATTTATCAGCGCGAAAACCTTACCTCTTTTATTAAAATTTAATTGTTACATACATATTAATGCAATATACGTAAAAAAATCGTATTTGTGTGTGTGTGTGTGTGTGTCACAACATGATTTACGTCACAAAAAAATCACACGAAGCAACACTCGTGAAAAATTCATCCCCCTCCCTCGTGCATTTCGCGCCGTACTTCCGGTTAGTTTGTTTTCCAATTTTCGCGCACATTTCATCACTTTGATTTTTTTCTTTTTTTTTTTTTTTACTTTTGTACCGATTTCCGCGGTTTTCCCTCAAGTTTTCGTAAAGACGGTTCGGAAGATGCGGCCGAGATGCTCGCTCTTGCAATGCAAGCACTATCACTGGTTTCCCGGCGGCCCTGGGACCCATGGCTACCTGTTATCACTCTCCGCCGCCACTATGTCTCTCTCTCGCTCGCTTTCATCTTTCCCACCGCTCGCACGCGCTTCCTATACCCTACCGTCGATTTTCTCGCTCGGCATCACCGCCGATCCCTCTTTCCGTCCTTTGCATTCTGTTACCGCACGATAAGTACCGAACAAACATTCGACAGTCGCACTTGTCTCTCTCTCTCTCTCTTCTTCTTCTTCTTCTTCTTCTTCTTCTTCTTCTCTTCGCTTCACTTCACACCTTCGCTATTGTTGATCTCCACTACGCGCACACATCGAAAGACGGCAATTTCAAAAGAGACTCCATCAGGTTTCTTCCAGAAATCCCGCGGTTTGTCAATTATATTTTCCGGGAACAATCGTCGATATCAAGCGTTTTCTCGTTCCACGAGAATAACCGCTTTATTGTCTAATCTGAGAAATCGAGTGCGACGAAGGAACGCGTGTATCATATAACACATGTACTTTTAATAATTCAACTGATACTTTGATGAATAAAACAATGACTGAAATATAAATGTTCTAAAAAATATTTAATGTAACGGCGCAAAATGTATAAACTTTGGCACTTTGTTAAAATAAAATGTACGAATCGAAGCTGTGCGTCTCATTGATTTCTGCTCGTCACATACATAAACATTTGAAATAAATAATAATAATAATATTTTCCTGCGTAGAAGAAAAAAACCAATAACAAACAATATTGCGTTTCTAAATATTGCGAATTTCTGCGCGAATATAAATTCGACTGCGTCTCTGGACTTTGGTGAGAGACCGTGGTATCGCATTAGTTTGCCGGTGGTGGAAGCGGGGTGCCAGGCTCGAACTTCGCCGATAACGCGCGGCGATAACGGATAACGATAACCGCTTGCGATACTCCCGCGGTAGCGCGCGCGCGCATTCGCATCATGAGTAACAGTTGCGATAACGATAAGACCGGGACGTAAGACACGTAGGAAACCCGTTTATATCTAATAAGCATGCTCTTTGTCTCCGCACGTCAATGCGGTATCGCGCTGTAACGTACACACGCTTTTTTTTTGCGTATTTTCTTTGTTTTTTCCTATACTTCGACGAGACGAGAAGATCGCGCGGTTTTTCAGCTTAACTTGACCGGTTTGATCTCTCGTTTCGCAATCGAAACGTTAGAAAAATACGTTACAAATATACATTAATGATAATTTTGTCTCTTAATTTATATTCCGACATTTATTAGCAATTATTATTAATTATTTCAATCTTAATTAATATTAATATTATTGTTATTATTATTATTATTATTTTTATTACTGATAATTCGCGTAACATTTTCTTCAGTTGTTGATTAATTGTACTGAAAAGCAACATTTTATCGCGCGCGTTTATACCGCGCTTCGTTCGTTATTTTAAGTTCGTCTATTATTCCACGATGCATTATTGTTTATATGCTTCTGGCGGAAAATATGCGAAGTGCAACGGCCGACATAACGCAGACGCTCGATTTTATTCGCACCGGGTAAAATCGGTAAAAGAGCGCGCGCGCGCGCGAGAATCGAGCGTAGTGACGGAAACGAGTGCTGACAGTGCCATAAATATTCACACGTCGTTAACTTCCTGAACTCCGACGTTGCGTGCATTACGAATGCGAAAAGGTACACGCGCGTCCGTATAATCCACTCGAACATTAATGCATCTATTCCTGCGGACAGCTTGGTTTTTTTTTTTTTTTCGAAAAAGGAATACTGCAGTCATTTCCACGCGGTCTCGGAAAATCGTGCCGCAGATATAGTCTCGAAACTGTTCGCAATTTTTTCTCCCAAAACTTGAAAACCGTGTGTATCATATCAATTATAATACAAAGATGATAAAATTTGTGTGTAATAAAAATAATTATTGCATAAAAAATCGCTCAATATTTTGACACACGTCTTCTTTGTTTTTACACATAAATTATATAATAAAAAACCAAACGTTCACTTTAAACTAAAAAAACAATTGAATAACACATATTTACGCGCATTCTTCTCTGCATTAAATTAAATGGGATAAATATCCGCACAATTAGTGATGAAAATTAACCCGCGGATTATAAATTCCGTTTTTTTTCTCGTGTATAACGCCTGAATAATTTAATTAAATTAAGGACGTTATAGGGTAATGATACATTCTCTCTCGCGCGCGCATACACATATATTGTTGTTAAAAAATTCAGCTTTTCTGTTTTTCACGGAAAACGGTCTCTTTTTCTCACGGTTTCTGATTTTAGTTTGCGTATTCGCCGCAGCACGACGCGGTATTTGCATTTTCGCCGGCGTCCGTCCTCGGACACGTGAAACACGCGTCCTTACGCGGGTATTAGTCACGGCGTATTGCTCGCGCGCATTTATCACTTGGGCGTCAGATTTTTCGCAAGGTTTCGCAAGCGTCGACTACTACTGCGTCTCCTGTGGTATATATTCGTACGTGTTTAAATGTGTGTATATTTAACACACACATACATGCAACGTGTGTTATTCGGCTGTCGGTTGCGTCACGCTCGCGCGAGGAACCGTTGCGAAACCGCCGCGACTGCCGGCGAGCGCGCGCGCGCACGCGCGTTATCGACGCCGCGATCGGTAATTATCCGCTAATAAATTATTCGCGTCAGCTTTACATATGTGATATTCGACGAAAAGAGCGACGGAAAGAAAGAACCAGTTGAACTTGTATTTTCTGAGTCCCCGCGCCTATCGCGCCTTCGATCTAACCGTTATTCGATATCGATGGTTGCGCGCATATATATTAATATACGCGCGGAGATTAACATCAAGGATTCGCGCGCGCGCGCGCGCAAACAAGTTTTTACACGCAAACGTGTCGCACGCAAAGCGGACCAGACAATCCGCTTCGCGGTTTCAAGATGGAGAAAGGATGAACGGCATAATGTGACGAAAGACGAAAATGGAGAAAGGCTCGAGAGAGAATAAATAATTAATTAATAAACTAATATCAAGACAAAAATATCACAAGAAAATATTTTATCAATAAATAAGCTCGCGACAATTTTAAAGAGTTTGATTAGGACCAATGTGAACCAAATTGTTGAAAGTTGCAGTAAAATATTGTCTTTATTAAAAAAAGAAATTCTCTTAATTCAAACGTTTCGATTCTCAGGATCGGTTCTTCATTAGTGAAAATCTGGATTACGTGATAATTACCAGCAAACAATTAATTAAGGAATCTTTATTTAGTTGCAAATTTGTAAATAATTTCTTAAGGGGATCCTAAAGTGAATCTGTTTTATCGATAAAATTGAAGTTTTTGCGCACACTAATCTTTTTTAATAAATCTTTTTCTACAAGTAAAGTATATACAATAAGACGGGCGGATCCAAGACGTCCAAATGTATATAACAAAATGAAAAAAATTGAAGTTTAAAAACATTTTTTTTATTTTGTTATATAAATTTGGACGTCCCGGATTCCTTATTGTATGTACTTTAATTGTAGAAAAGGATTTATCAATCCACACAGCCAAAAACAAGATTAGTGTGCGCAAAAAATTCAGTTTTATCGATAAAACAGACTCATTTTAGGATCTCCTTAAAACTTAAAAACAAATTTTATGTAAAATTGTTTGTACCTATGTGACAGTTTATGATTTGGGGAAGAATATACAAAATCTATGATCTTAAATTACTATTGTATTTTTTATTGTCAATTTGGTTCTAAAAATGAATAAAAATATATAAATGAGAAAAAAAAATTAAAACTCTATTAAAGAATTATAAGATACGTAATTATATTATTTTCTTGAAAGTTTTTTTCGCGCACGTACTTCCGATCGTTCTTTTATTAATTCTCACTGACATCGGTTGTTCTCTCGCTCTGGTTACTAGAATCGTTTATCCGGAGGAGAGTGAACGACGCTGCAACACCGATTACGCGGAATCCCCCTGCAAAGACGGAGAGAGAACGATCCCGTTGATACGCACACGAGGATGGGGGAGGATCAATAACCCTAAGTGCGAACGGTTTCAATTAGGATATAACGCAAGTGCCGCAACGTAGTTGCAAAATATTTTCTTCTTTTAGATTCAATTATAAAACTACTTCTCTCTCTGCATTTTTTATATGTACACGCGCAAACACAAGTCAAAGAAAAACTTTTAATTCAATTTCTGTCTCGTTTTTACTTGCGATGTTTAATCGCATTAAATTCAAGAGATCTTACATATAAAACCAACAAGACAATGAACACAGTCGATTTGGACACGTCACTTTAGCGATGAGACATCGATTTCTTCGTAAACCAGGGACCGAATCGAGCAATCGATCTCCCGGCGGGAAGAGGTATGAAAAAGCGCGAAAAGTAAGAGAAGAAGAAGAAGAAAGAGAAGGAAGAAGACAAGAGACGACGACCGATTCCGCGTAATCGCGAGAAGAGATGTCGAGAGGACGGTCAGGATGGATCATCGCTGTAGTGTCGGTGACCGTTGGCCTTTTGAAGTACCTAACAGAGGAAAAGACGAGAAAGCGAGCGAGCGAGCGAGAGAGAGAGAGAGAGAGAGACACGAGATGAGAACTCCTTGGCGCCGTGTTATCTTATTCGTTAAGATCCTCCGGCAATGAACGGCAAGAGAAGAGGGAGAGGGAGAAAAGGGAAACAGATCCAACAGTGGTCTCACTGTCTTGTACGAATTCGCCGCATCTCTCTCTCTCTCTCTCTCCCGGACGTTGTTCATCTCTCTCCCTCTTCTCGAGCGAAGGGGTCCCCGGGGGAGGAAATCCAGGAACGGCTCTTCGAGTCTAGACGACGCGCGAGAGATAACCCAAGTCCCGTCTCCCCTCTCCTTTCTTTGCGGTCCTTTATCAGACTGCTTCTCTCATCTGTCCGGGAAGATGGACGGATACCGAAGAGACTCGAAGCCCTTCGCGCGCGCGCGCGCGTGCGGGAGTCGCAGCAGTGACCGCGCTGATTTTGTGAGATCGTAAAAAACACGCATCTTCAGCTCCCGAAACGGACGCTTACATTAATGGCTCTAAGTATATTTGAGATTGAAGATAACGACCCCCTGTAACTATAGTGTTTAGAATAAATCAGCGTTTTCAATCTTTTTGTTTTTTGCGAGATAATAACTTTCTAAGTTTTTTTTTAGTTTTTTCACGGTCGCGAAATTTGTTTTCGCGCGACGCGCGTTATTCCTGAGGATCGACGCGGACCTTACGACGAGACGCTCGCCGACTGTATACGTTATCGGGAAAATAAATTATACGCACCGCGGCGGCGCTACCGCGAGAGCGAGATACCGCCGCTATCGGCGGCGTATCTAAAAAGCTCGCGCTCCGCCGGAAGCTCGACTCTCTTTCTCTCTCTCTCACTCCCTTTCTCTCTCTTGCCGACGCCGACGTCTGGCGTCGGTGTGTGTATGGTATGTATGTATGTACATCCATGTCGCGCGCGCAGATGCCGCAAAACCCGAGCAGCAGCAGCAGCAGCAGCACCGAAGTCCTCCACCGATAGCCTGATGGTCATTTCTCATTTGTGTAATCTGCGCCACCCCCTCGGAGCCGAGCTTTCTCTATCTCCACCCCTTCCTCCCACCTTTCCTTCTCTCTTTCTCCCGCGTTCGCGTTCTCTTTCGGGCTCCTCTCTTCTGCCCCTTCTCCTGGGGGATGCACTCATCCAGGAGGTGGGAGGATAAGCGACCATTTGTTCCGCGGGGCGGCTTTTGACGAGGTGCCCTAATCGTACCCCACCCCCTCTCTTTTCCCGTCGACCTCCAGCGCGCGGGCTAATCGTAATTGCGAGCGACGATAAAAAGTGTCCGCCGCTTTTTCACCGTCCGGTAAGGGGTAAACTACCCCCTCTTCTGCCCCGCCCCGCCCCGCCTGCACGAAAGGACAAACGACGAAGTGTAGCGCAATGCACTCGCGCGTGCATGAGCCACCGGCGCGCGGAAGCGGACGCGTAATTGTACGGGTGGTAGTAATATTGCCGCGGGACCTTCGAGGGTGGCTCTTTAACGTCGGGATGACCTGTTTTCGTACGCGGCTACGTTCCGCCGAACAAACACATCTCGCCCGCGTTTATTAATGAGGATTTACGAGCGTTCGAGCTGAATTAAAGAACTTAATATTTTCGTAATACTATAAAGACTGAAATAAACACATATGTAGTTTCAGTGCCGCGCAATTCAACTAGAAAATATTACTTCCTTCTGGATCCTTCGAGGCCAGACCTCAAGAATAGACGACAAGTTGGCCAGACCGGGTCTGTAAACCCACGCGACTTTAAGATCGCGAATATCTTCGCGAAAAATCAATATTTTTTTCAATTTTGTTTTTTTTAATCAAAAGTTTGAATTTTGCGTCGATAAAAAGAAACAAAGTGAAAAAATCTCTAGTAGTTCCGAAGATATATGCGTTTAAAAAAACCTACACTGAGAAAAGAAGTTAGTGAAGTAACAAAAATCGTATTTGAATCAACTATATGCGGCGGTCACGGGCTGTCAGTGAAATATTGATTAATGTAAGAAAATATCATGTTTCAATAGATATGATAATTAGTTTATAAAACCGAAAGGCAATTCAGTTGTTTTAAAACTATTAATTTTGCTTAAATACAAGTAACTTTGAATGTAGAAATCTGTGCGCTTAGTTTCAAAAACACAACGCAACGTAACAATATTTTGTCTGCCTATAATAATAAGCAGTTTGTGTGTGATGAAACTAAATACTTAGTACAAATCCAGATTATATTCAATTAAAGTAAATGAGTAATATTGCCTATTTAATTTTTTTTTTTTTAACGATATCTTTTATTTGAAATTTAATAATATTTTTTTCTCAGTTTTTTCTAGAAACGCGGATGCGCAATTTTCGAGCGGGTCTGGGAGACCCACGTCTGGACTTGAAGGATTAAAATAAAATAAATTAAATAAAAAACTAATATATGATAAGAAAATTGGGATTTTTGTGAATTAATGTAAGTCACAATTCGCACGCAATTTACGCACTGTGAAGAAGAGCGACTCGGCTTCAAGTCTAAGGAACGAAAAATCGAGTGAAAACCGATACGTTATAGATAATTCATAAGAACATTTCTGGAAGTATTTATTACTCATAGCGAAGGACGTGTCTTTTTTGCTTCTCGGACACGAAGACGACCGCGTCGCTCGAAGGAAGACTTTGACAAATCATCGTCGATCACCGACCCGTTGAGGGGCCGACGCTTCCCTATCTCCGGGGCTCTTTTCATCCCTGACGGGCCGGACAATGGTCCCTGACAAAACTCAGCCACCCCCGCTGGGTGCGCCTTTTTTACCGTTTTTCGCGATCTGACGCGATTCCCGTACGTTGTGCCGCGACATCGCGTCAAGCCAGTGACGACGGCGCGTCGCGAATTTGTCGAACAGTCAACAATCGCGTTCGATCTCGAGTTTTATTTTTTATCATCTTTAAACCTTTTTTTTTATTTCTACTCTAATAATCTCGCGATCTATGAGATCTAAGCCGCATGAGATCTGAGCCTTTGCGCGATTTTTGTCGCGTTCGGCTCTGATCAAACTTCAAAACTTGAAAATCAATAAATATTCACTCGCAAAAAATGAAATTTTGCGAAAAGGTCTTTCTCCAGCGAGAGATGCCGAGATTTATGTGAGTTCGTCCGCGTCGGTCGTTCCGCGGAGCGTTCGGCCTTGGCATTCGTGAATAAATGGACGCTCTGTGTCTATGCTGGATCCAACCGAGGACGAAGAAGAAAGAGACAATAAACGAGGACGGCAGAGGAGAAGAAGAAGAGGGAACGTTTTCGCGCGATAAGATAAGGCTCTCTCTTATCAACGCCGTTCCGACGATACCGGTCTGGAGGAATGGTCGAGGAACTGTATAATCGACGTATTTGCGACGCGGCGACACGACCGGCATTTGACCCGAACATCGATTCGCCATTAAGCCATTAATGTGGACAAGCGAACTGGTCGTTCGACCGCCTCCGAGCATCCTCCTCGTTAAAACGCTTCCTTCAAAAAGTCACGAAACTCACGAGAAAGACGACGCCGAGAAAAGCGAAGCAAACGACGATGTGTGGAAACGTAATAATTATTTTCGCGTTGGACGTTATTCAATAAAAAAAAGTAATTTTTGCTACTAATTATTGCGCGCGTTATTTTTTTTAATACAAAAACAGATAAACTTAATTAATTTGTTATTTGCAATATTTTCGTTAAATATTACAATTACACGGGAAAAAAGTTTTGCTGGCCAGTCAGAAAAATTTGTCGAGTCTGCTGAATTTTTGTTTCACCAATAAAATGTTTTGTTGCCAACGTTTCGTTGGTAAAACAAAAATCTCAATAAGATTCATAGAAAAGTTTTCTTACTCGCCATATAATAACTTAAGTAATTTTTTGTTCTTGGGTAATTAATTCTTGCAATTCTTTTTTCTTTCGCGTAAACCTTTCTCACGAGACGAAAGATCATCTATAAAATATTATCAAAGAATTATTTGCTTAACGCTAATTTCGTTCTAAACTGAAAATTGATACAAGTCAAAACGGCAACCGGAAGCGCAGCGACGAACAGCGGAACGCCGGTCGATCGATCGGAGCACACGTGGTTAATACGGGTTGCACCCTCACGGACACGTGTCCGGCGATCGTCGCGACAGGTGCGAAGCCTGAGGCCCGCCTGGAAGCAGCTCGCGAACACGTTCTCCATTTAGCGAGGGTCACACGTGTGCCTTCCGGTCGCTGCCATTCTCGAGAAGATACGAGAAGGTAGGCGTATCCTCGGGAAACACGTGGCAGGACGTCTTGAGGGCTCGTTCGGGAGAACAAGCCCTGAGAAGGGTTCCCGTAAGACGAGCGGGTACTCACCACTTCGAAACCGTGATCGCCAGTTCGAACGATAACGAGACGCCGCCGTCCGATCGTTCCCTCATGACGTGACCCGAGCACGTTCTCTCGTGGATCTGATTACGCACGATTAAAAAACGTCGTGAAAATAATATCGCACGATTTTCTTTGATGTTATCGGTATCTCGTTATCTTAATAAACAATTTTTTTACGTCGATGTATGTCAATACCAAGTTGGTCAGGGTCTGTGAGACTTGCGACTTTAACCCTTTGCGGCGTAGTGGCAAGTGTACTTGTTTCAAAATTCATCAATTTTGATGGGTTTTTTGTTTTTCGTATTTTCCACTAGATAAGAGTTTGGTTTTTTATGATCCAAATGTCAATAATAAAAGACGATATATTTTTTATCGCAAACAAATTAATGAAAAATAAGAGAACGCAAGTTTAGCGGAAAAAAATTCACTTGTGAGAAATAAATTTTCTATAAACATGGATTGAATGTGAATTATGTGGTTTCTTGGATCAGTGATTACGAATCTGGAGTTAAAATTCCAAGATTCAAATTGGCGGACAAAAAAGTAAAACATTTTGAATTTTGAAAAACGTGCGCCGAAAAGAATTAAGATCGAATATCAATATTTTTTTCCATTTCTTTTCTTGAACCGAAAGTTTGAACGATTCTGCGTCGATGGGAAAACAAATTGAAAAATCTCTAGCAGTTTCAAAGGTATAAGCTTTTAAAAAAACTAATTTTTTCTAGAAACGTTGATGCGCAATTTCTGGGAGACCCACGTCTGACTACAAGAGATTAATAAACAATGTTTTTTGCGTGACTAAAAACTTGTTCAAAAAGTATTTTAAATTTGTAAGAGATTTATTGTATATCGTTATTATAAATCGAGCCAAAGATATTTTAGTCTATAAAAAGTGCAACACACGACGTTGTTTACGGATGAATAGAAAAAGAGCGTGAGAGAGAGAGAGAGAGAAAGAGAGAGACAGAGAGTTTGCTGTCTCTTACGAGTTAGACGGCGATAAGTTCGTTCGATCAATTACCGGGCCGGAAAGCTCGATCTCGCAGCCGAGCCTCGCCGCTCGCGAAGTCAACTCAATCCGTGAGATATCGATCGGCCAATTGGCGGAAGAAGCCGTCGGTGCGTGGAAATAAAATCCCATTTCCATTCCTGACTGACAGTCGACTAATTTTTTTTCAGATTTATTGAAGGACCCGTCGTCTCTTCGGCGCGAAGTAGACATCCGAGCATCGACAGACGCCCGTCGAGATTATATTCCCGTTAGAACATTTTGCATTAAAGCCAATTCATCCCGTTCGCCATTGGCGATTCTGATTTAAGTTGCACGAAAGAACGAACGCAACGAGGACAAGCGAGTTTTCATCGTATTAAATAAAATTGTCGCCCGATATTCGCACCTTGTAATTGCGTATCGGATTTCGATCTTTCGTCTCGGCTCGAATAAATTATTGTATTAAAACAAGAAACTAAAAAAACCATTCAAATTTCTGATTCTGTTACAAGAGCTCTTGAGAATATCAAGATCTACGTAACGTTTGTTTAAAAAAAATTTCCTTGTCTAAAAACTTGTTCCTTACTTTCGACGCCTTTCATCGAAGACGATGAATCTTGTCGGAACTCGCGTTCAAATTCGCTTTTAATCCAAGTCGGAAGTTATGCGATCGAGATTCTTCTCGAAGAAAATCTTTTTTTTTTTTTGATAACCCGGAAGTGGAGCAAAGACGCGGATTCGACGAGAGACGACGACAGGTCGTCGACGAGAATCGCCTTTAAATGAACTGTCGAACTGCGGATCAGAGGTGGCGCGAGGCTGCGATCGCAAATTGACTCGTCGTCGCCAATAAAAATTCAATAACCCTCCAGTTATTGTCGAAAAGTTCGGACGGACCCCCCGACCAGCAGTTTTTTTTTTTTTTTTGTTTTTTTTACATTCGGTCGCCGACACTCACTGAAAAAAAATACCCGATGATGCTATCGCGGCACCGCGAATTGGCTGCTGACGTCGGTTACCCGATTTTCCTCTCTTTTCCACCCACCCCGTCCCTCTCGCTCGCCCGTGGTCCTCTCTCTCGGGGCACAACCGGTCCGCCGACATGCCCTTCCCGACACCCCGCCGCGTTTGCGGTCGAACACACACACACACGCACACGGCGCGTGTACACGCGACACATTTATATTCCCCGCCGGCAGGTTCACACAGCTGTGTTTTTGTGTACAAATTAATCTCCGCCGCGTGAAAAATGGGATGAGACAATCGTACAGGGTTGATAGTGACTGTTTCATCGCGTTTCAAACGCGGATACATCATCGACAAGAGATCAAATTGACCCGCGCGACATCAATCACGCATCGTAACAAGAATTAATTAAGATGTCTGCTACGCAAACAAAATAAATGTGAATATGTTGTTAATTTTTCAATTCGTAATGTCAATTTTATAATCTCGAAACGGACACGCATCATGTTAAGCAGTTTTATCCTTCCCTCCATTAAAGACTCACACCCTTAACATATTATATCGTGCTCTGAGTTTTGCATATTTTATTAAACACACGTACAATAATTTTGAATTACAGGGTAAGTCGGGAGGGGAGATGGACCACTTTTTTTAAAAGTCATATTATGTAATAAATAATAGGACAAATGAAACATCACTCATGTATGATTTACTACATTTATGGAACTTATGATTATTATAAGCAATGAAACAAGAAATATTATATTTCAGTAAAAAAAAATATAAAAAATTATAACAATGGTCCATCTATCCCCACCCCCTTGGATGAGCTGGACCACTGTATGAAGAACAGATGGATCTCTACAAGAATACAATTTACACGTATTTTTTAAACAAAAACGCATTACACTTATTTTTAGTCGTACTTTACATTGTTTTTTTAACAAATGTGCACTGTTATTCTTAGTTGTGCTTTAAAAGTGATAGAGACCTGGCGGATACTCATTTCTCTCTTTTCAATTCAACATCTATTACCATCTTTAATTATTCTTTGGTTCACTTGCCTCGTTCCGACGTATATTCGCGATTATATTTTTTTGTTGGCGTATTGAAAAAGCCGCTAAAACTATAGCGATAGTCCGACTATCTCCAATTCTAGTTGTCCATCCATCCCATTTTTATAGATGGGCCACAGTGCTTGTTTACACAAGCAAGTACTTAACAATTTTTAAGTTAGAAATCTTTAAAAATGTATCAAATTGACAAAATACATGGAAAAACTTTAAACACAATATGTACCTGTTTGAACGTTTCGCAATCATAAAGTGATAGGCTAGAATTTTTTTCACACCTACTTGAGAAATTAAAGATGCAAAATATTCTCATCTGTTATGCAAATGCGATTCACATACGTACGTACTTTCCTGCTTGTAAGTTAGAAATAAACTCATAAATACACATTAACACACATCTAACGAATAGTTTAGAAAATATATGCACACGGTCCATCTCCCTCCCTCACCCGACTTACCCTATTATTAAATTAAAATCACGCGGTAAGAGAGAGAGAGAGAGAGAGAGAGAGACAAAGTCTACATGTTCGGTCGTTTCATTTCCTTTTCAATCAAAATAAAAGCGTCCGCTGTGCGGTCCCGGTCAACCGGGGAGATAAGGGTTAATCCCGCCTTGGACCGGCGAGGCCTCACGATTCCTAATGAGATACCGAGTGTCAAAACTCCGGCACAAAAACACGCGGACGCATAAGTGTATACACACACGCGCGCGCGCGGCCACCGAATAACGGATCGATCCGATTAGATCGCGCCGATAAAGTCGTCCGAGAGAGCCCCAGGTACACTTTGTTCCTCGCGTCGCTCTCCTCCGCGTCGTAGCCTCTGCGATACGTTGAATCGGAGAAGGAGAACGTGGAAAGAAGCCCCTGCGAGACAAGAAAGACCAGGGGGCAAGAGAGAGAGAGAGAGAGAGAGAGAGAGAGACGGGAAGAGACGAGAGGAGACGCGGGTAGAAAAGATAAAGGGAGGACTAAAGAGCGGAGATTAGCGCTAATGCACCATCGGGGAACGAGATGACGGTGAGCAAGGAGGGAGGCCGAGAAGGAAGCACACAGGAAGGAGAGAGAAAGAGAGAGAGAGACGAGGTTCATCGTATCTCTCATATTTCAGAGCCCCGTGACGTCGCGGAGATACCGAATCATTCCTACCTAGGAGAGAGAGTCGACGTTATTTTTAGTCCGTCCTGCCGCGACGCGCGACGGTCTCCCCGTTCCTCGGGGGAGAAAAGTATTCCTTTAATAGCATCGAATTGAGGAAAGAAGAAGAAGAAAAAAAAAGAAGATTTCGACGGGATAAGAGCCAATGTTTTACGTATTAAATGCTCGTTACATGTAAAATTTCCAGTTGCATCCAGTTGTCTCTTAAACTTGCGCTTTCAAGTCGAGGGGAAATAAATTAAAAACGCAGAACCTCTGTCTCTCACTATTAAACTCGAAATCTAAATTAGCGAGAAACTCCGTCTTCGGAATAGAATTAAATAAAAATATACATACAAATCACATGTGAGAAAAGTACATGTGTATACGTAGCCTTTTCTCTTCCTGTTCCCGAGGAGCGTCCGAGAGAAGAAGGAGCGCAGGAATATCCGGGAGCGAGAAAGAGAGAGAGAGAGAGAGAAAGATATCGCAGATCGCGCGAGGGCAAGGGGATGGAGGAGAAGAAGGGAGAGAAAATACAGGAGTACCGTAGTACGAGAAGCCGGGAACCACCGACACCGCCGCCCACTCGTGTGGAAAAATGATAGCAGCGCACTGACTGAGTGCCCGGGCTCCATTCCCCTCGCCCCGCGAGCAGAAAGGCGGAGGACGGAGGGAAGGGTGAGGGTGGACGACGGGGGTAGGAAGGGGGTGTACTACGAGCGGGCTGCGGAGAGAGAGAGAGAGAGAGCGAGCCGAGGAGGGTGAAGGGGATGGCGAGATGCCTGCTCCCGATTCCCTTATCGCCGCGGCACAGTTGTGTGTGCCTTTATGAAGATCTGTCAAACTCACCCTCGACCCCCTCCCCACGGAGCCTTCGCTGTTCGTCCCCCCGCCTTCCTCCTCGCTTCCCGCCGCGGGAAGCGCCGTGGACCTCGTGTAATGATCGTATTCGTGCATCTCTGGAGAGGACGAGAGAGAGAGAGAGAGAGAGAGAGAGAGAGAGAGAGAAATCTCTCTCTCTCCGCGATTGCTCCCCGGTCGTGTCTTTTCCTCGCGGTTTCCGTTCTCCGTTTCTCTGACGCAAAACGATACACGATATCACGGACAACATTGTCTGCCTCGCGGCAAAAACGATAACCCACCAACTGACGCAAAAGATACACTCATTGAAAAAAACAGTAATAACAGTAATTATTTAACGTTCGGTTTTTGGGCGAAAACAATCTTAAATCCACCAGTTCTGAGAGAAATATTGATGTCGAGTATAAAAGTAAATCGATATATAAATATATAAGACTTTTTTTCGCCGATGAAAACCGAGAAGAATCATAAGTCATCGGTGAAAATCTTCCCGAGGAGAATCGGGGGGGAACATCCTGTACGTCCCACCTCAACATTGCGAAGCCGATTAGTCGTCGACGCGTCGACCCCGGCTGCTCTCTCTCGCTGGCAGAAGTTCGCATTATCATGTTCGGATTCATTGATTCCGGGAGCGTCTCCTGGGGGTTGGTAAGGAGCGAGAGAAAGGGGACGCGCGAGAGGGCCGCCCGGAGGCGCAGAACTTGGCGTTATCGAAGGCGTTCGTATGAAAGTGTCTACGAGGTGTGATATCGGCGGGCGGGCGCGCGCCGCTCGCCTTTTCGTCCGCCGGAAGTCGTCGCGAGAGAGAGAGAGCCGCCACACTTTTCCCGCGCACGGATCTCTCGCAGTGGACGACGTGAAAGGAACCGGAAAGACGTCTGCCAAAATCCATCATCCTCGCTCCTATCGCGTTTATTCCGTACAGAAAATTTTAAACATTGCTCGGATGACGTTAATTCTCGTTTAAATATTTTTATATAGAAAATTTTTTTTACACAAAATATTTTAAAATAAATTTTCCAAACCTATCTATATGGAATTTATATTAATGATAAAATATAGTTGATTTGTTGTTTTAAACATACTTACACGTACAATTTAAAAAAATATTAATAAACATTTGTGATATTTTTTTTTGTGCGCGACTTTTTGTATTCTGACTATGATGTTTCAATAAATGAATAGAAAGCTCGGGGAGGCAGTTAAATATCTATCGCGGAATATATCACGGAACTTTGGGGGCGGCGGCGGCGGCGGCAGCAACGGCATTCGAGAACACGAGATCGCGGCAATGAGAAATGCATCACGAGTAAAACGCGATGGATTTGTCGTGATACCAGCCGCGCGCTTTATATAGATAATACACTTTCGCGAGAGAGCGATCCGGATCGAGAGACGACGAAACTCGGCCGCGTCTCTCGTTTCGTTGCGAGACGCGAGTTCTACCTTTTCGCTTGGAAAGCCACGATATACGATCATACACACACACACACACACATATAAGCGAGCGGACGACTAACCCACTTATTAAAATAGATCAGCGCCTGGAAATCCGCGGAAATCAATCAACTACACGCAGAAAAATGGATACAAGTGAACATTATTTGTTGTAAGTACGTGAGTAAGTTTGTATATTCGCAAATTCTATCGCAAGTTCATATCGCGTAAGAAGCATACAATTATTTATTCAAGATGCATTCCGAGTCCTAGCGAGTTTAATGCTTATATCGAGATTGTTATAAATTAAAAGAAATATAAAAATTAAAACAAATATGAACAAGTATAAGATTATTATATCGATTTTACAAATAAACAAAATCGAGTTTACTTACTATGTAGAATTAATGGAAGAGAACTATATTGCAGAATATAAGCGACATAGAGAATAAAAAAAAGCCAGATAAATTATAATAAGTATTATATATAAATACTATATATATACTATATATAAATATTTTATACATATATATACACACACACACACACACAATATTACACGAATAACTCACACGCATACATCATGCACGACGATTCGCGACAGTTTTAACGCGCATTTATCCATATATACAGTCAAGTACGAGATCTGTGCAATGATCTTTATGGACTAATCTATACGTATATTATCTATAATATAAATATATATATATAAGCGCGTTAAGACTGCCGCGAGTTGTCGCGCGTGATGTATGCGTGTGTGAGTTATTCATGTGCGAACAGCTGATTGAGAGAATACTAGCATGTTTTCGAAAGTTGCTCGCGAGACGTCGAATAAAAACATACGTATGTACGTTAATAGGCAGAGCTCTGCCAGGATTTCATTTGTTCAGATCGACTGTTGATCTCGTACGTACAAAAAATTTGTGCGTAGATTCCGATTAGTCCGCAGTGGATTATTGCACACATCTCGTACTTGACTGTACATAAGTTGCACGGAACGGTATTGCACAGAAGCATCATGTTACACAGATGACTTTGTTGCACAGAAGCATCATTGCGCGTGTTAAGTATAAAATTGTCGCTATTCTTAGTAAATAAATTACATGTCTTTTTTTACCAGATAATGCATACGTTTATCACGACACATTAAGTAAAAGCGTAATATCACGAGTAGTTTAGAAAGTAACACGCTTGGAAAGTACACGCTCAGGTGGGAGAGCACAAAGGAACGGCAAGCTCCGCCCTTCGCGCGCTCCTATACGTAAACAAAATAACAAAACTGGGAGCGTGGAAAGTAAAGTCAAGGCCGAAAGTGGAATTTCCAATGCAGTTTTGTTTGTGTTTTGTGAGATTATGTGCAAGTGCGCGAGCGAATAAATTTATGTGCAATGACGCTTCCGTGTAAGATCGTCTGCATGATAATTTTCTGTGCAATGTGTAGTCAAGAGATCTGCGCAAAACTTTTCTGCACAAACGAGGTCTGGGGCAAACGGGATCTGTGCGACAGTCAATCGTGGGCAAATGAAATTTTAGCAAACGGAATTCTTTCTGCATATTAATAAGGACAGTATGCAATCTTTCCGTGAAATCCTTCGGTATTTGAATAATACAGTAGAAAACTCCAGTAATTTCGAGCACATGGGACTGATTCTTCATAGAAATTTTTTTTTCCCTTCCATCTTCTTCTCCTTCCAGCGACCAACTGGTAGCAAGAGACGAAAGATACAGTACGGTAAAACTCTAGTAATTTCGAGCACTACAGTTTCGACCTCTCCTCGATAGGCGGGCCAATAGTTTCCCCCACTATTCACGATATTCTTGAGTGACTGCGCAACTCGTACTGTATCTTTCGTTTCCCCTTCCAGTTGGTCGCTGGAAGGGGAAGAAAATAATTTCGAATTGTAGAGAGAATCAGTCCCATGTGCTCGAAATTACTGGAGTTCTACTGTACAAGTTGCGTGGTCACTCAAGAATATCGGGAAATCGTGAATAGTAGGGGAAACTATTGGCCCGCCTATCAAGAAGAAGTCGAAATTGTAGTGCTCGCGAAATTACTGGAGTATTCTACTGGTATTCTACTGTATAATGTAGAATAATATCAATATAATATTATATTTTAGTCAAAAAACTCTCTTTTTCTTAAGAAAAGCTTACAATTAAAGTACTTTTTCTTTGTTTGAATATTATTTTTACTCATTTATAATAATAGCTTATTTAAATATTGAGTTACAGTCCTTATTTAAATATTGAGTTCGGGACTTCGCAAATATTTTGACTGTACTTTTTACATATTTTATAATTTTGACTATAACCTGACATCAATTTAAATAACATAAAGCACACAATGTGTTAGTGTGCTGTGAAATTTACATTGTCAGACACTTCCGTCCCGGATATATTGTCATAATAACAACATATATAATAATGTCATAATTAAGTATCATGTCAATTAAAGAAAATTTAAATTAAAAAATCAAAACGTTTTGTTAAACTGAAGTCTAGTAACAATTATCGTATAATATATCCTGTAACCGGTTCGTATTTGCCGTAAATTAAAATCAAACACTTAAATTGGATTAACCGTTTCAAACTAAAGGTCATCTATGATTACATTATCTTATTTAAATATTAATGTTAAAATATCTATTTTTTGCTTAAACAAAATTCAATTAAATTAATTAGTATAAATTTTCGAATTAAATTTAATTCGAATTTCAATGTGCGTATTAATTTACACGTTCAAAAACAATATATTTGCACCGACATATAGGCTCGACTCTAATACTTTAAAATTCTCACGAGCATTTGAATTGTTATTTAAATAATTAAGTTATAATAATTATAATAGGTTTAAATAATTAGCTAAGTAAATCAATAAATTTAGCTCATTAAATCCAATCGCGTGTAATATTTACTCATACACCACTGGATTGACAATAAAAGTTATCAGAGAGACTGGTGTTCCACATACTGATTGTGAGCGGAGTGTCTTTGCGAGGCTTCGAGCAGATCAAGAAGCACGACAGTACCTCTGATGCAACGAAGTCGCACGAGATACTCTGTGCTCCATTTACTTCACAACTAGACTAATTTTCCGCTGGGTCCTGTGTCAAACTTCCACATACTTACAGCCAAGTTGCGAAAACTTAATTGCAAGAATCGATGCTGTTACATAATAACCGCCCAGGTCTTGCGCATTGCTGTGCAATTGGAACTTTTAGTAACGAATGTCTCGATTCTACCGAATAAAATTGAAAGAAACATAAGAAATTTCTCTGATCCAATTAAATTTTCTCTTTTTATATCAACACACATTATCGAATATTCAAATTAACCGAATCCAGCGCTTATTCTTCAACCAAGTTTTACAATATTCCTCGAAAGAAAATTAATTCTTCCTTTTATCACGCGCCGACTTTTCTAAAACTCGCGCGACGAATATTTTTCAAGAATATTATCTAGAAAATATCTTGGATAAAAATAAAAAAGAAAATAAACTGAGCGATTATTTTTCTTAGCAGTAAAATGATATTTTTCTGTGTGTGTGCGCGCTCTCCCCGTGATGAGAGGAGCGATCGTATCGGTATTGGCGATGAAACGCCAGCAAAAGTCAGTTACAAACGAATATCACACACACACACACACACACACACACGTTCAAGATTTACATTATAGGAAAGAAATGAAAATACGTAACTACCTTGTGCTAGTCGAAAAGAACCCGTCTGACAGATCAGATCGAACATCGTTTAATTCAAAACAATTTAATCTCATCGAACAAGACAATTGTTCTTACGTAAATATTTTAACAAATTTGAAGGCTCGTAAAGTTTTAAACTAATAATGAAATTTCACAGTTGATAAGAGCCGATCGCTGAATGTTATTTTGCGAATAATAAGAGTGTAAATATATTTAAATATATTTACACTCTTAAAATGACTTGAAAATTTATTTATTCGCAAAACATCATCCAGCGATCGGCTCTTATCACCCGTGAAATTTCATTACTAGTTGTAAATATTTTACATCTTTTAAAATTCAAATTTCTATCAACGACGATATCGTAAAAATTTCAAAAAGCACATAAACACAAGCTAATTTCGAGAAATCGCGGAGAAGCGCGGATCGCGCGATTCGATCTTTTTCTGAGACGCACGCGTGTGCGTGTCAGAATCCGGAATATCGTCTATATTCGCGCAAGAGGGCGAGGGAGGGAGGGAGGCGAAAGACGAAGAAAGAGGAATAGTATATCGCGGCGGAAGGATCCGTCTTAAGAAATCACTCGGGTTCTTATCAACGTGGAACAGGGAATCTCGGCGGTGCAGACGCGTTCGATCATCGGCAGTGAGAACAGGCGGCGGACAGCTCGGACGATCTGTTACGAGAAGCGAGAGAAGAAGCGCGCGAAACCGGCCGGTGAATGGTGGCGAACCGACGCCATAAATTAAAAAAAAAAAAAAAAAAAAAAAAAAAAAAAAAAAAAAAAAAAAAAAAAAAAAAACCAACCTCGGGGGAGTGAAAGAGGGTATCGATGAATCGTCGTGACGACGAGATCTTCCGATCGCGATATTACGGACGTTCTCCATTGGCAGCCTTTACGCAACTGTCACATACGTTTTATATTACAGAATTTTATATTGAATTTATTTACGCGCGTATTTGCTAAGGTTGTTACTTACAGAAACGGATGGATAAAAAAATTTAACTCTTAACCTACACACTTCATAAAAATCACGTAGTCTACACACGGGGTACACAGTCTACTCCCACTAAAATGATCATCGAACTCACTAAAATCATTATTATGACTTGAAAAAATTTATATACACTATTCGAAGCATCTAAAAAGAGACCTCGTAGTTTTTTTAATGATTTTTCGATTTTAAATTAGTGAAAAAAATTTTCCCTCCAAAAAACTTCGAAAAATTAGTTTTTTACTAAAAAATTAATAACTTTTTCAATTTTGAAAATTTTTCAAAAATTCTTGCGGGATTGTTCTCTTGAGATGCAACACTTTCAAGAAAAAATTAGCCCTATAGTGGGTTTTTCAAAAAGTACATTTATTTTGCAACGTGAAGTGAACAGTTTTACGCAAATTTGAAAAACGTAGGTTACATTATAACTGAGCATTATTTCCTTTACTTAACAGTCGTAAATTGTTACAAATGTTGCAATTACTTGTCAAAAGTATAAAAAATCGTGCATCGTGCCTGATCGAGGCGTGAAGAGAGCTCTCGCTATAGATCCGAGAATTTTCTGCTCCCACAGCAGATTTATAGCGAAACTCTACTGTATTTCAAAATATAGGTTGTAAAAAAAAACTTTTTCTTATCTACACGTAAATTTACATTATTTAAAAGAGAAACGAACAAAAAGCTGATATAAGAAAAATGAAAATTTTATAAGCAAAACATACGTACTCTACACATAGGGTAGCTCCTACCTCCAAAATTTCGAACCATCAACTTCTCTCGAATGTCAAGAGCAGGCTGACGCCCCGTAGCTAAGTCTAAGTATTCCGCCACAAAGAGACACATCTCGACAATTGATAAATGGCGCCACAAGTATAATTTTAAACGATTTACGTAGCTAAATCTTCGTGCAAAAAGTGCCTGGGGTAGATTCTATGGTTAAGGGTTAATACAGAACTCACCTGCAACATAAAAAGAAACAAATCTTGTTAGTTACGTCGCAATATAATTTAAAAAACACAGACAAAACAATATATTTGCGCCACATCAGACTTTGTAAAAATATTTCCACATTTCCTTCCCAAGAAAAATAGATCGGTGGTGTAGAAACGTCGCGCTACATTCGCGTTAAAATTTTGTATTATTCTGTGCCGCGTTTTCTCAATGCAATTTACTGTATCATATTAACGTATTAATATCTAGCAAAGTCGATAGGTCGTTTTCAAGAGAGAGAGAGGAGGTTCAAGAGAGGAGACGGCGAAGCGGATCATGTAGCAGCGTGACGGAAAGAAGCCACCCTCGACGAGGCGGACGGGAGAGAGGCATTCATTCGCCACCCCGTAACTTTAGAACCGCGCGCGCAAGGGGTGGTAGTCGGGAGCCGGTAGGGCTCTAATTTCCGATAGAACGCGTGACTCGAATTCGCGAGGTGGAACACGCATCGCTTTCAGGACATCACTTCATCCCCCTCTATCTCTCTCTCTCCTTTTCTCCCTTCTCATCTTCCTCCCGATTCTCTTCCTCATAGTACATAACTTGGATAACGAGGATTCGAGTTCTTCAAGAAGATGAGGATCTTCTCTCCACCGCCCTCGTAATTACAATATACATATATATATAGATAACATATTCTCCACTTTCATCATTTAGCGTTACGTAATTTTAATTAGATAAAATTTTCAGAAAGAGAAAAATTACTAATTGTGGTGTGTATTTAAAAACTGTAATAATGTAACACTATTATTAATAATGTAAATAAATTGTATTTAAATTGAATAATGCAATACCATTATTAATAATGTAATACTGTTTATAAATAATTATAATAAAAATTGCAGTTTACGTGTAATAAGAATTACTTTTCGAAAGTCGATAGAAAAAGTAGTGTACAGTTGACGTCACGACGTTCTCTTTTCCGACACAAATCTTCCGATCATATTCGATCTCTGTTCTTCTTTTTTTCAGTTTTTTTATTTTTATTCCTTCGACGTCTTTATTATTTTTTTTATCGGCCTAATATGCTGCATTTCCAAGCATTCGAGCGAATAGCTCGAATCTAACGGTGCGAGGGTCAATTATACTTCACGTAAAAGAGAACCGCATCCCCCTCCTCCTCACTCCTTCCGATATAGTGTCGGCACGATCGAGTCCAGTGCTATCGAGCTCTCTAGGCTCTAAAAATGGCAGAACAAGAGAAGGCCCCCCCCGACGACGATAGGGCGGCGCGAGAAAGACAACGACGTGGGGGAGGAAGGAGGCGGGAGGTGTCGCGGAGAAACGAAGAGGGAGGCGAGAGGACGGAAGGGTGAAAAGAGAGAAATCGAGTCGTCGGCTCGACCGCCACCAGGCTCGACAGAAAAAGCTGCTGGCGTCGGCTGGATGGATTTCCAGCCGCGAATCGACAATAATTGTCTGAATCAGGCGCTTGTCGAGGCCGCCCCGCGCGCCGCCGCCGCCGTCGCGCACTCCACGGAGGAGGGTGCGCGGAGGCGGGAGGGGTTGAAAACGAAGCGAAAGACAAAGGAGCATCCCGTTCGTCGAATCGCGCCGAGCATGGCGTATCTACATCCCCTCGCTGGCGTTGCGCGGCCACCTCTATTCAGGGACGACTCCCTTAATACGGCGCGCCGCGTCGTTCGCGCGCTCACACCCTCTCTCTTTCTCTCTCGTTTTCCCCCTGCCGGCGCGTCCTTTCTCGCTCTTCGAGCAGCTCAAAGCGCGGCTCGATTATTACCGATACATCCACTCGGCATGCCTCCTTTTCATCCCGTTACTTCAGAAACGGCGCCCGAGATTAGCCGTACCGGCCTCGCTCGTGAGCAGTGTGATTGTACCGATCGTGTGTGTATGTGTGTGTGTGCGCGCGCGCGCGTATGTGAAGATGAGCACGCTCCGAAACGGATCGCCGCTTTCCCCGATGCGATTTCTCACGCTTTGTCTCGAACGCGAAGGCGGCGGCACTCGACAACAAATATGACGAGGGAAAATGCAAACCGCCGCCGTTGCCGCTCGCGCCGCCGCCAAATGCGTGCGGTTTTCCTCGCACCGCGATCGGTTTATATTGAATATATATATCCCGTTATCTCGCTCTCTCGGTCTCTTTCTTTTGTTGTGTCTCTCGGAATTTGAATTTCGCAAACATTTGTCCGCGAATTTTTGAAATTAATTTCTTCACGTGGCGTGTGTGACGTTTTTTTAAAAAATATTATCAGAATTAAATTAAACTTATGTACGTTACGTGTATTTTAAAAATGCTCATCTCACAGGTGAGATTTATTTTAAAAATGCTTACCTCACAGGTGAGGTTTGTTTCAAAACTAAATCTCACAAATGAGGTTTGTTTTAAAATGCTCTGCCTCACTGTATCATCAACGCAAATTAAATCGGAGTCTAAAAAAGATCGCGAATTGGAAAGTTGCGCGAGTGTTCGCGCCTAATGCAGTTCACAATGCGAGGAAAAATGGCTACGAAAAGGGTCTAAGACACTGACTATATTCCCCGGCAAAAAAACGTGTAACGCACGCATATCCTTCATGAAAATCTCGGCTATGCCCGATCCACGCGTAGGAAACGCCGCGTGTGCGTGTGTGTGTGTGTGTGTGTGTGTGTACGCGCGCGCGTTGTACATGCCGTTCGTATTGTATGTACGTAAGTATCCACAATGGCGCCCCTCTCCTCCAGGGTCGGTAATAATGACCGCGATATAACGCCCGGATAAGTGCACGTGGTACACACGCGATCGCGCTTTTTCCGCGTCGGTCGCGACGTTTATGGAGACAGGTGGGATTCAACACGCCGTTCCTTATACGCGGAGTCACACCGTCTGAATGCGAAGCGTCGGAGTATCTTCTCCCGGATCGGTCGCGCAATTCGATCTCTTCAAACAGCGGAGAATTCATTATATCGGCGAGCATTATCGATATCGCGCCGCCCCGGCACGAAACAACAACTTTACTAAACATTACTGCTGCGCATAAACACGGACAAATTGCATTTTTATCTCGATTCACATCCGCGTTTCTTATCCGCGCGCCGCCGTTCGAGAAATCGTGATGGTTCTCGTCCCGCGCGAAGATCGACCGATCCATCTCGATCGTGTTTTTCTCCGCCAGCTTTCTCCGAAGCTCGCCGAAGAGAGTTCCTTCCTCTCTCTCTCTCGCGTTATCACTTCGTGATGGAATAACTAGTGAATCATAATCCGCATCACATCCTCGCCTTCTTCTCTTTCCTCCTCCCGCACGCGAGCGATGCCGCGAGATCTCGCGCGCGAATCGAGATACATTTTCCTCGTCATCGCGCCGCGCTGCTAATTTCATCAACGCGGAGAAGTCAACGCAAATATACGAAGAGCGATTTTGGACTTGTAATAAATGTTCTATGAGAAGGCCGAAAGGGATACTTCATCTACGCGTGACGCAAGATGAATTTTCGAATTAAAATTCAGTTCGAATTATTACAGTAATAAATTACATGTTTAATCCTTCAAGTCCAGACGTGGATCTTCCAGACCAACGCAAAATTTGCGCATCAGAAAAACTAGGTTTTTTTAAACGCTTGTGTCTTCGAAACTACTAGAGATTTTTTCAATTTGTTGTTTTTGTCAACGCAGAATCGTTCAAACTGTCGATTCGGAAGAAATAAAATTGAAAAAATAAAAAATTGATTTTTAACGTCGCGTAAAGTAAAAAATATTGATCTTTAGCAGAGATATCTTAAAGTCGCGTGGGTCTCACAGACTCGGTCTGGCTGTGACTTGTCATTTTTGAGGTCTGTCCACAAAGGGTTGAATAAACAAAATATATTATTCGCATTAACTGGCACATTGGCTCACACTGATCCAACATATTCCTTCTCCAGTTTGATATCATATCTCATTTGTTTCTTAACCCTTCAAGTCCAAACGTGGATCTCCCAAACTCACTCAAAATTCGCGCATCGGTTTTTTCTAGAAAAAACTAGGGTTTTTTAACGCTTATATCTTCAAAACCACTAGAGATTGTTTCAAATTGTTTTTTTTATTGTCACAGAATCGTTCAAACTGTCAATTAAAAAAAAAACCAAAATTTAAAAAATATTGATTTTCCGCGGAGATATTCGATCTTAAAATCGAGTAGGTCTCACAGACCCGGTCTGGCCAACTGGTCGTCATTTTTGAGGTCTGACCTCAAAGGGTTGTTAATTGTTTAAATATTTTTCTTAGTTTTGTAAGAGTATGACTGTACTTTCGATTATCTGCATGATAATTTTCATCAGAGACGAAACGAACAATGAAGACACGCAAAGTCGAAGGAGGTAAGAGTGTACGATTCGCCTCGGCTTATTCTTATCAGTGCGGACGGATCGGGCGGAAGAAGAGAGATAAAAAAAAAAAGAGGGGGAAGTCGATAGTGGCTAATGCGGACAAGAGGGCGACTCGAATTAATCGGTGTGAAGATGGAGGACGCCGAGGAGAAAGAAGAGAAGGGTGGACGAGAAGAAAGATACCTCGCCGAAGTTTCCGTCTAATTTGTCATCCCTCCGAGGGGACTTCGAAAGTATTTAAAAAGTTGGCCGGCCCCCGGGCCACGCTCTCCGCTTAATCGTCCCCCCGTTCCTTCCTCGTCACCGTGACGCCTTCTTAACGCCGGCAACATTGTCTTTCTCGACGCGCGGGAGAGAAGAAAAAGACGGCGGGAACGGAGGGAGGGGAAGATATCGTTCTTCGGACGAACGACGCAATTTATAATTGGGAGGGATTAAGCTCCGCGCCGATAGCATCGTACAAATGTCTCGGCCGACGTGATTCATACGGGGTGGTATTTCATTCCGCGTCAAGGGTTCCGCGCGGCGGCGGGCGCGATCGCGAGAGAATAATTTACGAAAAAATCGCGCGAATTTGTTCAACGCGACAGTCTCGTAAGTTCGTATCAACTATAACGATTCGAAGCTTTCGCGCTTTAGAGATAAAACATAAAACCAAGATGGGGGGAGAGGAAAAGCGTTCGATCAAAGATCATTACAAAGGAAGGTTTTCTCAAAAGCCAACAGAAATCGCGGATGGTTCGAGAGCTCGCGCGGACCGATCTTTTTGCTTCTGTTCGCAGCTTTCCTCCGCGCGCCGTTTTAGCTTCCTCTAACCCGAGTGGCAGATGTCTCGCGGGGATATCAGATGCAAAAGTAACCGCATCTAAAGGGATGAGAAGGGACGTAGGGACGATATTTCCATTTCCACGAGAAGCGGCGGGCACAATGTGGTTCTCGCGGCGCGGATGAAACTCGCGACGAAGAAGCGCGCGGGGGGACAAGAGGGGCGGAGAGAATGTTCGGAACTTGGCACAGAAATCCATTACGATGAGCGACGAGAAGCGGGAAAGAGAGATTCATTAGGCGCGATAATAACGAAATGAACGACGTCGTCGCCGCGCGCCTCGAGCTTTCTCTCTTTCGATTAAGGTTTTCGGCTTGCTCGCGCGCGCCGGATTCTGACCGGAAGTCGCGACACAAAGGACACCGCCGTTCTTTCTTTTGGCCCGCGCGCGAGAGCCAGAGCGGAAGCCGCGGCGGTCGCGCGCGGAAATTGAGTCGAGTACCGTCCCCCAAAATGGAGATGGATCATTTGCATTTTTGCATCCCGCGGATTACACGGTCCGCGTGTGCGCACCACCGTAGGTAGCGTTTTTTTTTTTTATCCAGAGCGCGGCGCGACGTGCTCGCGCGATAAAATGGAATAGTTCGTAAAATATTCGCTGTAGAGCCTCTGGATCGGAAAAGTTTCTTCGTTAAAAAAAAAAAAAAAAAAACGGTTCTCCTCAAATTCGTCAATTTTATTATAAAAAAGAATTTAATTTTGTTCTAAAGTCTTGAACGAAGATATTATTTTACAAACAATGTGTTAAGATACAGATAGCCACATGTAGGTGTTACCCTATTGTAAAATGCCACCTGTAAAGAATTAAATATTTTCACTTTTTTTTTTGTTTTTTCCTCATAAACCTAATGCTTTGTACCTCGCGCGATCCCGAGTATAATGTAAGCGCGCGACAAATATATAGTTGCTCGAAAAACAAAGCGACCGAAGCTTTTATATATCTTGTTTTTCCGCCGCGTTTTTCCTGATTTTCATAACTTTGTTTTCACAATCTAACCTTGCGCGTTCTCCCCTCTCTCTTTCTCTCTCGCGCGCGTCACGCTCTTCCGCGATCGGAGCAACAAACAAATCGCCGCAAAAGGAAGAGGTGCCAACGCGGAAGGCGGATTGTTCGCGACGCGCCGTCCGTCCCTCTTTTTTTTCCGCCCCCTACCCCCTTAGACGAGCGGCAGACAATATAAATGTCGACCGGGAGGGTGTCGGAGCGAGCGAGCAAGCTAGCGCGCGCTCAGAAACGAAGGCCGGCTCCGGGGGTGGATATATCTGCGCTAGTGAGTTAATTCCGCCCCCCCGAGTGTGTATGTGTGCGCGCGCACACGCACAAAAACGCGACACGTGCGTGCGTGTGTGTATGTGTGTGTAAGCGCGCGAGACGAAAGAACGGTAGCGGAAGGGAGGAGAAGGGATGAGGGAAAAAGGGGATAGAAGGGAGATGGCCGGAGTCTCGAGCCGCGCGGGCGAGATAACACATTTTGACGGTATAAAAATGAGTGTTTTTCCCTCCCCTATCTGCGGGCAGATAGCGCGAAACCGCGCGCAACGAGGGAAGAGAGAAAGAGAAAAAGAGAAAGCGAGAACGAGAGAAATGTGCCCGTCTCTTCTCCTTTTTCGCGGACCACCCTTACCGTGGGAAGGAGGGAGGGTGGTGGTCTTTCTGCGTCGCGAGAGGAGACAGAGGGGAAAAGGTGTCCCGCTTTCGATCGACGCGAGCGCTTTTTTGGACGTCGTCCAGGGTACGATTCTTCGTGAGTCTGTTCCAGAGAGAGAGAGAGAGAGAGAGAGAGAAGAGAAAGGGAGAGAATTGTCCCGCCGGCGCTACTCCTCTCGTTTATTCTTCGCAAGCGTGACGCTTACTCATTTTGACGTGCGTTATATCTTGTATGCGCATTTCATTGCTAGTTGAATAAAATACCAATTAATTAATTAATTAGTTAATTAATTATATAAACTCGTTATACACACGCTGTATCGAGTTGATGCATATTTTGAGAGAAAAAGAACGTTCATTAATTAATCATACCGCACAATTGTTAATTTAATATGAATATGAATTAATAATAATGCGAATTAATTAATTTCCAATCAAAAATATTTATCTGTGTATTTAATTAATTTAACCGGCAAATTGCACGTGCTGTTTTTCGGTAAATTATATGCCTAACGCGCAAATTGCGAAAGGACTGGAAAAAATTTGCGAAGAATCGAAGTAGCGATTTGCGCGATTGACGGATCCTTGCTCGATGTCCGGACGTAGATGTCGTCGATTGCTACCGCGTATACGTCGCGAGATCCCGACCTCTCTTTCTCCCTCACGATGAGAGCGTTCGCGTATATTCTCAGACCTTACCTTCTCCGTCACATACTCGCGTCTTCTTCACGTACGGATTACTCGCGAACGTTCGTATTTACGATGTGCTTTCTCCTTCCTTCCGATTCCCCTTTCCTCTCTTTTTCTCTCTCTCTCCCCGTCTCTGTCTATAACTGTCGGTCTCTCTCAAACGCACACACGTGTGACCCTCCGTGTGCATTGGTGCAGAGCACGGGGCTGCAACGGCGAGTATTATTATTGCGATAGCAGAAACAATGCACCGGCCCCGCGGGGGCGAGTGCGGGGGCGAGAGACGCAGCATCCGCTATCTCGCGCCGCATCTCGATATCTCGCCTGGCTCGCCTTCGCGATGTACGCTCTTATCTCGCGAACCAATTTCGGCCGGCATCCGCGCGCGATCCGAAACCCAGTCTCTCTCTCTCTCTCTCTTTCTCTCTCTCTCTATCTCTCACTCCCTCTCTCTTTCACAACGATCCAAACTCTCATTCCCTCGGTGAGAACGAAATTATCGGGAGAGATCGATAGATCGACACGCACTCACTGGACACGCGATAAGGACGCATCGGCGATACATGTACGTGGGACAATTGATAAGTATCCGAAA
>QVNV01025952.1:0-12095 GCA_014825455.1 Pseudomyrmex pallidus | reverse complement strand
TGTGTGTGTATGATCGCAGAATGGAGCTAAGTGAGGTGAGAGACTGCGGGGTCTGCTGGAGATCGTTGCTCGCCGGTTTTCCGTGGCAACATTATGCGGTTTATGATCGTAGCGTCGCGATACAGCTGGCAACGCGAGAGGCATGATCCTCGTTACGACGTCGTAAAGAAACCTTTTAACGTGTCCACCTCGCGCCTTTATTCGATCCGATCCGCGGCTTCGATAAGACGCGAAACTTTCACGCGCATCCGAATTACGACGCGTTCGATCATTTCGTTCGTATCAACATCGAAAAAAACATAAGGTCTCTATCGATAATCTCCTTGCCTTCGATACGTGACGCAATATCAGCCGCGCGAGCTTGAAGAATCCCCGGCTATAATTCCTTTGTAATTTCGCAATATGCGACAGTTCCAAGAGTGGATTACGCTCGACCGTGCTCTTCTTGTTTGACGGTTGTCAAAATAATATTTGTTCAGTTCCGTGGATTTCGACTCGGAGAGGCTTTCTCCGATGCCGTCCGACCGTCTCCGCCCGCGTCGGTTATGAGACTTATGACCGTCATGATTGTCATGTTTTGTCAACTCTTTTGTGAACGACACTAAAGGGCTGCCACTGGGAGGATCATCGAACTTTTCATCAAAATGCGTTTTTGCGTTCTTTTTGTTAGACGCGCGCTAGTGCGACATAGAAGCGCCGTGGATTCGAGGACAAAAGTTGCGGTAACCGGAAGTTTTGTTGGTACAAAATTCGATACGTCATTCGATTGAGAAATTTTATTTGTCCGCTGCTATTTTAATGATTCGCGCTGTCGTCTATGTATTTCCCTTCGAATTTCTCTTTGACAAACGTGAATCGCGCGATGGTTAAATTTATCTTAGTCTCGTCAGTGATTGACGTGCAAATACATCAATGCAAAAGTCTGCGCAGATCGAACAAAGAAAACAGTTCTCAGGTCATTTTTATTGCATTCGTGTTTTTTTAATTGTTACAAAAAGTTTGTTATTCTACTTTTGTAAATCTTTCTTTTTATTACACACGAGTCGGATAAAATTTTTGCCATTTATTTAAAAATATGTTTTTATTTGTTTAAAATCAAAAATATATTTTTTACATTCTGAGCTTTATCTACAAATCAGAGCTTTCTTTACAAATAAATTATCCAATATTATCATTTTTCTTGTCTTTTGTCTCGAATGTTTTCACGATTTTTGGTTTGATAAAGACTTGCTGTTGACGGGAGAATATGTAGCAGAGCAACTACTTAAGCAAACGCATGCATATCGATGAGCTTTTTACTTTTTTTCTCGTTTTTTTTCTTGGCAGGTGTGACGATAGTACAATTTAAGAGTCACGTACAAGTTAAGGGACGAAAATCTCTGAATTCATCGGTGCGTCGCGATTCTTGCAGATCCACAATTTTTCTTACTCTTTCTCTCTCTCTCTTCCTCTATTTATCTACTTATTTCTCTCTTTTTCACTCACACACACACACACACACACACACACACACACACACACACATGCAGACTCACTCACTCATTCGCGAATTACGAGACCCCTCTTTCACGCCCTCGATGCTCTGAAAAATGCTCCCCAAATCGTTATTTTTCTTACCCTCAATGTGCGCGACGTTGTCGACGACCCTTCTCTTCACCGGGACTACCGCATCTCCACGGTGGACCATCGCCGCAACCACAATCCAGCAATTATCGACGAGCGAGGCGGCCACGAGTGCGTGACTATGATAAATCTATGATAGCGGCCGGGGAATTTATTACACGCCTGACGCGAATGAGATTCCGTTCCCGCGGACGCTCGCATAATCGCGAAAGGCGTCGTGGTGCGACGGGGTGCGACTGTCCGGGGGTCGTCGGTTAACGGAAGGCAGGGCCCGGCATCGCTGACCAATCCAGCACGCTGTGGTAATAAAAATATCGGGGAAAAACATCGGCAATGGCCGTCTCTTTATGGGCCACATATGTGAGACGACCATCTATATTTTCCTCCGACATGCGGTCGCGCTTCGCAACGAAATGACCAATCTTTGCGCTGTTGTATCGTTAACGTGACGAGTAAGTATACGACCAGACGGGCAGGAGGAGCGCGAGCACATATATTCTTAAGTGATCCTGTACGTATGCAAACACGTTTTTAGACCTATATTCGGAACAAGTAGTTCTCTTGCGGAAGACGATATGTTTAGCTTTTCCGATACTAAAACTTAAGGTTTAGCAAGATAAACATGTAATAAAATTTTATTCCACTTCCACGGAATTTTGATATTTTAAGAGGATGTTGAACCGTCCTGTTTTATCATCCTACTATGAATTCTAGTTTTTAGATTTTTTTCGTATTTACTGCATTGGTCAATTTTCTTGATGACTTTTATTATTTCAAAAACATTTCTTTCCTGCAGTCTTTAGACTATTTTTTTTTTTTTTTTAATTTGGAGAACCGTTTTCTAATTTGTGCAGTAAGTACGACAAAAATCCGAAGACTATATTCATAGGAAACTGTATTCATAAAACAGGACGATTTAGCATCCTCGGACTTCGGGTTAAAAGAGGAAGTGTTAAAAATAAAACTGTTTACTGACCTAATGTTGAAAATATTTTGAGACTCTTTATAGATTATTTAGAAAAGTGTGTAAAAATAGAGACAGAGCATAAAAGAAAAAAGAAAAAAATAAGTTAATTTATTATATTGTTTGTCTCCGTCCTTACATAGTTTTGCCATTTCGAGAACATTCAGGTGTACCTATAAAACTACATACCTAAAATTAATTCGAGTCTAAAAAGATATCGTTTATCAAGGTGACCCGCAGCTTCTTTCGAGCAGCTCTCTTTAGTGGTCGAATAACTCTCTCTCCACGATAATTGGTCGGCGAACTTTTCCTCTCAAAGGAATCCTTTCCATCTTTCACGATTGATCCGGAGGGTTATGAAACGCGGTCGTCTTGACGAAGAGATAATTATGCCAAGTGAACTTATTTCGCTAAAAAGAACATAATTAAATAACGTTTCTCTTCTTCTTCTACTTTGATATTATTTCATTGTCATCGCGCATTTTAATAAAATGCAAGAAACTCGCGAAACGCTGCGCAATTACATGTCTTCTGTGCGATGTAAAAATCCGTCTTGGAAAAATAACAGAATGTTCAAAAGATAGTTTGTACAAAGTTCTCTCGCACAGACTCTTGAGAATATAATGCTCGAGTCGGAGTCGAGTTGCAACTCTTATCTTGTACTTCCGTTATTATCGATAATTTTCAATTCCGCTTTCTCTTGACCAATCTCATTAGTGTCAATTAGTGGATAATATTCGTTGGCATCTACAAAACTTTCGTCGCTTCAAAAAACCTGTCTGCTTTCGCAGGCTTTACAAGAGATTTAAAACAATTAGACGAGAGATACAGGTCGTTTTCTTTTTTTGTTTTTTATTATCTCATTGCCAAAAAAAAGGCGATTGGACACAAGGAAACAATTCTGGTTCCGTCGTTACGACGACGGCTTTTCCGAGACAAGCGAGTAACTTAATCCCATTTTCAGCGTAGACAATAAGCCATTGCGCGTGCCCGCTCGCGTGCTCGCAACAAAGTGTGGTCGGGCGTGTGTGGACTCCGAGGGGGAGAGACATTAAACGAAGGCAGATGCTTCCGTGTGTCGTTAAAAAAACGGAGAGAAAGAGGGCGCGTGCCGGCATCAAACAACTAAAAATACTCGAACGCCTCCTCTTCTCTCTACGACGAGAGTCGGCCACGCCCGCTATAAAGTCCCACTTTATCTCGCGCGCGCACCTTTCGAGTCTCGAAACATCCTTAAAAAAAGCCCCGTTAATCCCCGCCCTTCTGCGGCCTATACGTAACAAATAAGCGCCCGTTAATTCCGATAATTAGTGACGACGCTCCGCACTCCCGACGCGTTTATATCCTTTTATTTATTTATTTTTAAATGATTTTTTTTATACACATAAAAATTTCAAATTAGGTCATTTACAGGTGTTTGATATCTGTTTAAGAGAATTCAACTTTCTCACATAGGTATAATGGTTACATCTTCGATTATATCGCGCAGCTACGGCTAAAGCTCGTGTCTCGATAACGATAACATCCAGGATGAAACTCCCGAGTAAAACGCGCACCGGCGGAAATTGAACGGAACGTAAGGCAGAGATAAATCCAGCTTCCTGCGGAAAGACCGAAACCTTGTCTCTCTGTGTTTATCCTCGGAACTGGAGACAAATATCGGTCCTAGACTCTCGACGACACGGAATACCGCGAGTGAGGCTCCCTCAGGATCGCAAGGACATAAAAAACATCCTCGATACCTAACTGGCGGCAAGAGACACGAGACGTGCGCGTGCCGACGATACATTGTCTCTCCCTTGCTCTTCTCCCTCCACGTGTTACCGATCTCGCGGATGTCGGTTTACATATTTTTAACCACTTTTTTGTCGAATCCCATACTCGGTTCGTTCCTCTTTCTCTTTCTTCCGCGCGAACATACTTATCAAAGCTTTTTTTTTATTACACTTCTCTCTATCTCTCTTTTCTTTCCGTAGGAACGCGTTTCACCCCGAAAAGTGGATATTTTTGTTCGGAAAAAAAAAAGAACAAAAAAAGCGCGGATTCGTTACACGAAGCGCGAGGGGTCGCTTCGTGTCCGCGTACAAACGAAGCGAACGAACGAACGTCGGCTGAGGCAAAGCGAACGACGGAAGAGAAGGGTGTTGAAAGGGGAGGGAAAGAGAATCGAGAGTAAAACAGCGATGGTCGCGTAGGGAAAATAAAAACCACGCATCTGCGTACGGAGGAGAGAACGAGAGGGTAAACCTGACTGAGAGAGAGACGCGGTTGTCTCTCCCGAAAAGTGGAAATTTGACGACGGCAGAACATGCAGGCCTAGAAGGGAGGGTCCTTGCTACCCTTATTATGCGCGTTCCGCACGAGCGAGAAGCAAAAAGCACCTCGAATCCTTTAACCGGGAAAATCGAAAAAAAAAAACCGCGTGATTTATCGCATCACGCCGCCGATTTAAGTATACTAGGAAAAAGCTAAGGCTTTTAATCATTTCAGATGTATAAAACCTGTGGGTTACACTTATTTCAATATGATATTTCGTGTTTTTTTTTTTTTTTTTTTTTTTTTTTTTTTTTTTTTTTTTTTTTTTTTTTTTTTTTTTTTTTTTTTATTATATTAGGTTACCAGCAACTGATAACTTTTATCCAATTCTTCTTTAGAGATGTCCGATATCGGATATCTCTCTATCGTTCTATCCGTTCTCTCTCTCTCTCTCTAAATTATTAATCAATACCTACAATACTAAAGTTTGAGTTAATATTTTAGTATCTTCTGAGAACGGCGAAGCTTTTCTTCGCAAGCTTAATCAAAACTTTTCCATTAGGCAGCCGCCTTAGGTCAGTATTCGGACGTTACACGACGCCTTGTATTAATTTTATTCGTGAAGTTGCGAACGCGTCGTCTCGCGAGAGACGGATGATCGATGAAGGGAAAATTCTTATCGACGAAGTTCGCGGCAACGAACAGCTCCATCAGACGTACATTAACGTGAAACGCCATGTTAATCTCGAATGTTATTGTTGTTACGCTCGCGACGCGTTATTTGGATGACCAATCAAGCGAGCACGCCTCTCGATCGAGTTTATGCGCCATAAAATGAGAGAATTGTTGCCCGGTCATAAGAGCGACCGTTCTGCTTGTGATTCCCTTTTCTAGACTCTTCTTCGTAGTCACATAGTCGCGCGATTTATTTCGATCGAATTGTCTGAGAAAGTCGAGAGAAAGCAAAGCGCATCGGCCACATTATTTGGGCGCGTAAATTCTAATTAGTACGTTGCCTCTCGGCGAGACTATCGGGAACCTCGAAGTGGTTTTCAAGTAATTCGTTCTTTCGGATAAACAATCAAGGTTGGGCGTTCCAATATATTTACTGCCACTGCTGGAAATCTGTAGTAATTATTCATGTTTAACGTTTAATTTATACGCGTCTTGGCAAAAATTAAATAAACTTTTTTGTTTTTCTATTTTTATATTTTGCAAGAACGAGATATCTTAAAAAAAAACTCTCTCGTAGCTGTTATTATTCTTTATCTGAAATACGAGAAACAATGAGTATCTGAAGCGAAGATATAGCGACATTAGTGTCACATTGCTGCTGTTACTGACAAGTTTTTTATCTGTCAGAAGAACAAATCAATGTTGGCTCATTATTACACGTAGTGTTTGTGTGACAGCTTGTCAAAGTACATTATCGCTCTCTCAGTAATTTTTGACAACGCACCGTTAATTGCAAAAAAAAAAAAAAAAAAAAAAAAAAAAAACAATAAGTAAAGTAAATATATTTCAACCCGATAAATTGTTGTTTATCTTTTCGTTTCGGATACTTGTCAATCGTGTCTCTCGCACACTTCGTCACCGTGTACAATAAGTATATAAGTTACAATAAGTATATATACACGTGTCGGAAAGAAGGTGTAGGTATAGGTATAGGGTATAAGGTGCATTATCGGATGGACGAGTATAATATATTGCTCAATTCTCGAGGAAACGAGCGACTCGTTAGATGTCGAGATATTAACGCTTGAGCGGACAGGTAGAAGAAACCCGGAAAAATGTGTTGAGACGAAGAGGTTCCTCAGGTGCAAGCTTGGAACATAGGGTCGTAAAGCGACGAAGAATTAATTCTAATGGGCACGTGTGAAGTACCTTTATGACCCGATACAACGCACATTACAAATATGTACACTTTTTAAACTTGTTTTTGTTTCGATCATCAATTTCTCTTTTCCATTGCTTCGAGAATTTCTTCTTTTATTTTCCAACAATAATATCTTGGCAAAAATGCGTTTATTTAAAAAAATAAAAAAACCGGGTGTGTAAAAAATATTTATTATTTATAAAAATATTTTTTTTTATACGCGCAGTTGAATTGAATTGTGCCGTTTGAAAAATGAGGCGAAGCAATTCAGGTTGCGATTAACTTTAGCTCTCGTGTGCACAAAACCACTGAAAAGTGATCCCGATTGCGGCTAATAGAGACGGATTGATGCCAGAATGGCGATGTTGTGACAGCACAACACGAATTAATCCCTTTTCTACAGGAAAAAAGGGTAAGGCAACGTACTCGAATAGCAAGCCTCTTTGAAGGGATAGGGTTGCGCAAGGGTTGACGTAGAGAACGATGGCGGTATCGGTTTCAAAATGGCTGCACCGCCTTGTGTTGGGTTTACAAATGAAAGAGACTCGGGTGTAAAATAATATCACTTATTTTATTTTACATCCGACGTTTTTAAAATAACAAACGTTTCCTTGCGTATAAAAACTTTTGCCAAAATAATAAGTTTCTTATTAGTAAAACTTATTTACAACTTTGAAAAAGATACATTAATTGTTTTCAATTGCAGTTCCGTTACCTCAAGTAATCGTAAGGATAAAGAATGCAGAGGATTCGTGCGCACGATTACGGAGACACGATTTATTTCGCGACATGAATATTCCCCATTGTCCTCGTAACTTGTTTCCTGTCATTCGAGGATCTATTACCAACCGTGTGTGGTGGCATATAAATTTTCAGAGTGGAAAAACACGAGGACGTTCTGTCGCTATAATTCACCGGAAACACCACCCTCGGCGGGAAAGGTGCGATTCTGGCAGTCTAATGAGACCCCTGACTGTTTAAAATGCTTGATCTCGCGCTGATGATAATGGCGCAAACTCTCTCCCGGCAGCGGACCACCGAATGTGATTCGTTGTAGAAGCGGCCATTATTATAACAACGTCTCGAAAAAACAATCTTGATGTTTGCCTTTAAAAATACTTATTGTTACAGTGTCCTGTGAAAAGAGAGGTAATGTGTAAAACAAAATAAAAATATAAGTATATAAATATTTTGAAATTTAAAATACAAAAAAGATTACGTAATTTAATTTTATCTCTCTTGTCATATTCTGTGCTATATATGTTATCAATATGATTCTTATTGAGATTGTTTTGAGCGAGACGTATTCACGTAACGCTGATGATAACATATTGTATGTGAACAAGCAGTTATCTCGACGTGATACTCGATTAAGATACGTAATTCACGATTAAGAGGATGTCAATCGTCCTGTTTTATCATCCTACTATGAATTACAGTTTTTAGATTTTTGTCGTACTTACTGCACAAATTAGAAGACGATTCTCCAAATTAAAAGAAAATAGTCTAAAGACTCACTGCAGGTAAATAAATGTTTCTGAAACAAAAAAAATTTTAGGTTTGAAGTTTAGAGTTAGGTTAGGTTAGGTTAGGTTAGCTTGGTCAATTTTCTTGATGACTTTTTTTATTTCAGAAACATTTATTTCCTGCAGTCTTTAGACTATTTTCTTTTAATTTGGAGAACCGTTTTCTAATTTGTGCAGTAAGTAGGACAAAAATCCGAAAACTGTATTCATAGTAAAAGCTGATAAAACAGAACGGTTCAGCATCCTCTTAAAGCAGCTACGCGTGAACGCGATATATACATATATATGCTGAATGAATCAACCGTTAAGCGTGACAGCGCACGAGAGATAAGTTTATTGCCGAATGTTAGATAATCTAGAGCGCGCGTTCCGTTCCGCAAAATTCTCTCTCCGAAATCATTACCAACAATGGCTCGGGACAGACGGCCATCGAGCATGGACAATAAGCAATGTTGGCAGTAACGTTGTCAGCCAACCCCCGTCACAGCCTTTCTCCTCCGCAACCCCTCTCTTTCTCCGTTTCTCCGCGCTCTTCTCCGCGCCGTTCTCCGGCCCAGAAAAAGGAGGGGTTCCCGTGTGCAGATTGCACAACCGTCCGACGCCAGCTGGCCAACCCCTTGACCCTGGCAGGGTGGACGCTTGACTCGCTCGTAAAGATCCCGTGTACGCAATCCGGCCCGATCTGACCAAAGGGGGTTGACGAAGAAAAGGTGTCCAGCCGGCCGTTAACGTCGCACCTCGTCACTGACCGAACGGACGGGTGTTAAACGAACGCGTTCGTCCGAGATGAGGAATTGTTGAAATGCCGAGAAGAATAACAGGGAGGGCATAAAGGGGCTGGATACAAAAATATGTCCCAGGTGACCAGGTAAATCGAAATGCCGACCTGGAATAACCGGGGTAAAATATAGCGTCGAATCTCGCGTGTCGCGCTTTCCTTCCGCGCTTGTAACTCTCCGTAACGTCGAAATGGACGCGTGAGAGGTCACCGCCGCTAGAAAAGCAGCCGCGACGCTGTGATTCTGCGACGTGCGTTATGGCGTTATTGCATAAGAATGTAGAAACAGGTGACAGAAAAAAGCGCGGTAGCTTCGACAATGGTGTAATCGCCGCGCTGCGTCGCGGGAACAGGGAGCAGCTGTACTCTCTTCCAAGTTCTAGATATCTCTCTGTTTGAGCAAGTTTTTTCTCTCTTATCTGCGCCTGTCGGAAACAACTTTTCCGCCCCGAGGAACGCTTTCGTGGATGCACATTAATGCATATTCGTGGAAACCACCTGTTTTATTCACTATTCTATTTCGTTGCCAGCTTGTGCATTTTAGCAGTCAACATTATAAACATTCGCTCGGTCTCGCGTCTTGAAAAACAAAAAAATAAATAAAAATTATTCTAACGATACGCTTGAATCACTTTAACGTAATTGTGCTCTGAAACTTCTCTATCTGACCAAGATCGGAAAGATCTCGCTCAAAGCATTGTTCCTATCGCAGGTAGGTACTTTACGATGCGGCTCGTTTCGCTCAGCGTTTTTTTTTTCTAAGCTCGTGCCTTTTTTTACAGAACCCGTGTCAGACCCCTTTCGGAACTACCTGGGCGCGTGCGAGGCGCGTTTCTGAACCCGTCGACTTGTTTTTCTTTTTTAGGAGCGAGCACGCGGAGCTACCTGGAACACCCGGGAGAGAAGAATTAATATATCGAGTAATGGATTAAGAAACTTGCCCCACGTGAGCGTGCAACCCTCTCTCCTCTCTCACGGTCTACGCGTTTATACCTGCGTCTCTCCGCGGGATGCACGCGCCTATGGTCGCCAACATAACCAAAAAAAAAAAAAAAAAAAAAAAGGGACGGTTGCTGGATAGGGTTGCGACGCGACAATCCCTGACTTTTTTCAAACTTCCGTGCTCATACCTTCCAGGCAGAGTAATTGGAAAGCTATATATCCTTCCGCTCGATAAAAATGGGCGCTTTATTGAGTGGCACCGACCCGCTTGTCATAAAAATCATCGTATCAATAGGCGACAGGTTTACGATAGGATAAAAAAAAATAGAAAGTAGATGTGCATGACATTTCCCGAAACCAAAGTACACACATAACTTCATCGAAACTTAAAATCTGAAACACGTAACGACTGAATTTATACGCGAATTATATTAATTTATACATACATTTTTGTAGAAAAAATACAAATTTCCTCAAAATACACACAAATGTGTATTTTTGACAGTTTAGGATTACGTGTGTGTGAGATATACATCGCTACAATTAATAGCGCATACGAATAAGTACCAAATAAATAAATGCTTCTAACAATATTAAGAATTTGAAGGCTCGTACGGTTTAAAACTACCCCAATAAGCAAATTGTGAAAATAGTGCACAAAAGTGGCATCATAAATGAGGACGATTTTGCAATGATTGCATTAAAATGATTCGCCATAACGCAACAGTTTTGTCAAAGTAAAATTTTGTAAATAATATTTCTCAAAAATTAGAAAAGAATCGTTGTGCATAATCATTGTGAAATTTTTCGTCACTTTATGATGTCATTTTTGTGCAATATTTTCACAATTTGCCTATTGGGGTTGTGCATTTCTACAAGCATATACACGAATTATGATTTTTTCATGTGCAATTATATTTTTATATATTTTAAACATCACATAGCTGAAAGTTGTTTTCTCAATTATTGGACAATTTCTTTTTAAAATTAATTTTGCAAATATACTGCTAAGATGATTCGCCATATCGTTATTGTTTTGCCGAAATAGTATTTAGAAATTAATTTTGAAAACAACTAGAAATATTTTATAAAAGATCAATGTTTTTACATCTATTTCTTAAAAAGAAATGTGTCTATGTAATTGCAAATCACAATTTTTATGCAAAATTTCGTCACATAATTTCATAAATGTTTTCCCCTATCAGGGTAGTAATAAAATTACAACGATTATAAGAGCCGATCGCTGCGTGTTTTGCGAATAAATATATTTACATATATTTATATTTTTATAGTGTTAAATTCTTACACATTATTTTCGCATTGAATTTTTCAATTCTTAAATCCAATATTAGAATGCTGGATTTGCATCACGTATATGAGATACCCATTTTCCCTTCACGATTGATTTAGAAATTATATTGCGAGAAATAAATGATATTTGTTAATCCCCAACTACGTATTTTAAATGCAGATGACGTGGAAGTATCAGAAGACAAATGATTCATTCAACCCCATCTTATTGAGAACGCGGCAGACCGGAAAACGCCCATTGCGCCAAGCTATGATTTCGTTAAACGACGTAAAATTATAGAACTCGTTTCGCGAACTAATAATTGCAAAGCATTACAAGTGACATTTGTTCTGCAGAGGTCTGAAAACTCCCACGAACGAAAAAAAAGGAATTCCACCTGCGAGAAAGGGTCGCGCATCCTTTTGCCGCACCTCGTTCTCGCAACCTTCTCGTTTCGAGTACAATTTGTACGTGTGTATATGTGCCTGACACCTGTTACGGCACACAGTTATGCGTGCTGCTAATGCACTTGGGGGGCCAAACAGTTAGAGACGGGTTAGAAAGGGTACAAAACCCAAAAGGTCGATCGGGTCTCGAAGCGCAACCCTTTTTCCCCCTTTTCGTCCCGCTCGGGGTACCGTAATAGTCGCAGGTACATAACGTAACACTACCACCTTGTGCAGTCGTCGGGTTCACAATACAGCGCGCGGCAACCCTTTCGGCAACTCGGAGAGTATTATGGTCCCTAAACATTATCCCTTTGAAGGACAAAAAACGTGCCATCTAACAACAGGTTGGGGCTTACGAGAACTTTGCAGGTTGAATAACTCCTTTTTTTT